>JAOQMS010033216.1:0-14708 GCA_027563885.1 Erythroxylum longipes | reverse complement strand
CAACCCAGAAGATAAAAGTCAACTATAGACGATAGAACCCAGACGATAAAAACACAGACCATAGTCAAACACAGACGGTAGGCCAATCACAGAAGAAGGAGTTAAGAATTTATGCAAATTGTCCCGAAGCGTGTCCATATGTAATTTGTGGACTCACCAACGCTATTCCTTGATATATTTAGGCTTGAATGGAGACGAGCTTAAAAAGGGTTAGATTGGAATGCAAGTGTTTGTGTAAAATGTCTGGTATCCGAATGCGATCGTCGGGCTTTGGAAACGGGGTCCGACATCTTGTGGTATCAGAGCTTAGGTTTTTTCCTAGTCATAGAATGCATAGTAGGATAAATTGTTATGTTATGTGATTAATTGTTTGCACTGTTAATTTGATTTGATTGCATTAAATGACATGCATACATGTAAGAAATAGGATGAAAATAAAATGTAAGCTAATCGTTAGTGTTTCTATTGAAGGAGTAAGATGCCACCTCGTAAAAGAACACGAGGAATTCTGCGAGGATCAGTTGCACCTGACTCTCCACTAAGAGAGGAGATTGAAGTTTATTTTGTAAATTCATGATTTTTTAATGCATACAAACATAAGGCCTAATATGTTATTTTATGATCAGCTAAATATGTATAAATAAATATTGTTAATTTTTAAATTTGTGGGAAAAATAAAATTTGTTAATATGGATAAATTTTCTGGGGAGAAAATAAGTAAAAATATAAGAGCCAGAATATTTGAAATGAATAATAAAATTAGTTAGTAAAAATTAGGAATGAAAAAATAAAATAAAATATGTAAATATATAGTGTGATTTAGATAAGAATAAATAAATAAATTATAATATTTGAGTTTAACGTTTCAAATTTTAAAAGAATTATGAGTCACTATAATATATGATTAAAAAGTATAAAAAAGAGTTCTGTTATAATATTTTAATACATAATTTTAAAAATAAAGTTATAATTTAAAAAAATTGTATACGAACATAAGCTTTAATATATTGTGATATAGTGTGACGAAGATAAGAATAAATAAATTAATTATGATAAGGTTTAATATGTTGTTTTATGATTGGCTACATATGTATAAATAAATATTGCTAATTTTTAAAATTTGTGGGATAAAATTAAATTTTGTTAATATGGATATATTTATTGGGGAGAAAATAAGTAAAAATATAAGAGTTAGAATATTTGAAATGAATTAGTTAGTAAAAATTAGGAATGAAAAAATAAAATAAAATATGTAAATGTATAGTGTGATGTAGATAAGAATAAATAAATTAATTATGATAAGGTTTAATATGTTATTTTATGATTGGCTAAATATGTATAAATAAATATTGTTAATTTTTAAAATTTGTGAGAAAAAATTAAAATTTGTTAATACGAATAAATTTTTAGGGGAGAAAATAAGTAAAAATACAAGAGTTAAAATATTTGAAATGAATTAATAAAATTAGTTAGTAAAAATTAGGAATAAAAAATAACATAAAAATTGTAAATGTATAGTGTGATGTAGATAAGAATAAATAAATTAATTATAATATTTGAGTTTAACTTATATGAAATTTAAAAAAAATAATATATTATAATATATGATTAAAAAGTGAAAAAAAGAGTTGTGTTATAATAAAAGAATTATGAGCCTGAAAATTATTAATATGTCATTTTACGATTGACTAAATATGTATGAATAAATATTGCTAATTTTTAAAATTTGTGGGATAAAATTAAATTTTGTTAATATGGATATATTTATTGGGGAGAAAATAAGTAAAAATATAAGAGTTAGAATATTTGAAATGAATTAGTTAGTAAAAATTAGGAATGAAAAAATAAAATAAAATATGTAAATGTATAGTGTGATGTAGATAAGAATAAATAAATTAATTATGATATTTGTGTTTAACCCGTGAAATTTAAAATTTAATATATTATATTACATGATTAAAAAGTAAAAAAAAGAGTCGTGTTATAATAAAAGAAATATGAGGCACGCACCTGTGAAATTTAAAGAAATAAAAAAGAAGAGTCACGGGTGTGACTTATAGCGAATTTTAGGGTTGGGCAGATTTTCAATTTAGCCGCACAACCAAATATCACACCCGTGCGAGACGTAGCAGCAGGAGAGCAAATCAGTGAAGATAACAACGCCAGTGATGTTTGAGAGAAAGGATTTCCCCACCTTCATCCGCGAAGACAGAACAGAGGTATAGTCCTTTCTTTAATTTATTATACATTGTATTGCAGTCTGTTGGTCAAAGCAACGATTCTCTTCTCAAAGTAATAGAAAGATGATTTTTATTTTTCTGGGTTAGGTAGTGAAAGGATTGGCGGTTTTTAGTAAAGTAATATTTCCTCTCACTAGAAAGTATAGGCTTTCCTTCAATCACTTTCTTAAGAAGGCAAGAGTGGAAAAAACACCCTATTTGAGGATAGTTTCAAAAGCTTTCAGGATATATCAATATTCAAGTTGTCCCACTAGTAATGTGCACTATCTGACTTGTCGTTGGTACATCTTATATGGGGAAGTACGTTACTCGATGACTAATTGTCGCATGAGATCAATACTCTTGCTACAATTATGAACAATATAACAAAAGCTACAAGAAAGAAAAATAGCAGATTCTAGCTAACCAGAATAGGTTCGTCAGTCCACTAAATAGCTTCATTATGTCTAACATTAACTAATATGATGCTTATGTTTAGGATTACCAAATGGTATTAGAATTAATCTTATTTTTAATGTCGCAGACTTGACTGTTTATCATAGATATGATGGGGCACAATCTTCTGCTACAACTATTTTGAGAATTCTAAGCATTCCTCATATTAAAGAATTGCAAGCTATCCGTAGATATATTTTGTAATTTTATTTTATTGTTTCAGGTAAAGTTATCAAGTATGCCTCATATGAGATTCTCGGCATCTTCATCTTCTGAACCGAATGATATGCTTATTTTAGGTAATCCTTGTCTTGAATTTGTTAGTCGTGAGAGCCAGTTAAGGTATGCAAACTTAAAAGATCGTCAAATTATTCCAAATCGATTTATCGATCAAGCAGCTATTATTGAATTAGGAATAGCAGATCAAGTGAATGAATTGTTGCATAACATAGGATAAGACACATTTGCTAAATTCAAAAAAAATCATACATTGAATTAACTCTGGAATTTATGAGTACTTTACAATTGAGCCGTAACGAAGATGGCATTGTGGATATTATAGTATTTAGATTGATGAATATGGCATGTAATTACTTTAGATGTATTGAATAATATATTTAGATTTTTAGATAGTGATTTATGTGACCACAATGATGATTTTAGGCCTACAAATTTTTGCAATGAAATTACTAGTTTAAGAAACGTTTTTTTCTCTAAGTAGGTCTAAATCATCTGCTTTAGTGGACCCTAGCCTTTGCCATCTTCATAGGTTTTTAACTTCTACATTATTTGGTAGAGGAGATAGCCAAGGTGCAATCTCATAGCCAAGATGCAATCTCTAAATTAGAATTGTTTGTATTGTGGTGTATGGTGCATGCTAAACATTTTAATACTGGTATGTGGTTAAGTATGCATCTATTTGATGTGGCTAAAGCTAGAGCTAGCAAAATAGTAGTTAGAGCATTTGTCACCTAAATTGCAGAGCACCTTGGTTTACTAACTGAGAGAACAGTTATGCAGTTAGTTTCAGGTAACTCTAGTTTAGACTTGCAATCATTGGTGTCTATGAAGATTGTTAGGCAACAAGGTGATCGCTATGCTCTCATTAACGACAACACAGCAGAAGCTTCAAGTAGCAAGCGTAGTTGTGTCGAAGTAGCTGAAGGTAAAGAAGAGGATGATGTTTTGCCATTCGAAGCTGGGCGTCGAAAAATTGCACCTAATTCTGTTGAATATCAATCATTGCTGAATCAACTAATTGCATTTGAACGGAGAACGAATAATCGAATGGGCAAGATTGAGGCTAGCATAGCGAAGATGAGGAATTTCGTAGGGAATTTAAATACTCGTTCCAGACAGCGTCCACCTTCATCTTAGTATTGTATTTCTATCTTTTTTGTTTATTATTTTTATTGTTTGTCATTAAATTATTTTTAATTTTATTGTTTGTTTTTATTTATGTTGTTTACATCTTAGATCCTTCAGTTTCTTAGTATTGTACATTGTGTGTTTGTTTTCTTGTTTAATAGTTAAAGATGCATAGTTATTATATAAACTTTACCGAGATTTTAAATGCATAATATGAGTGAATTACTATATTTGCATGCTTAAACTGATTGACTTGAATTTCAATTGAAATGATATTAGCTTGTTGTGATAGATGAATGAGACCTTCCTATCATAAGAATTTGAGCTTTTTTGAAATCCTAAACACTAATTAAAAGTATTCATTGTTGAGAGCATTCTTTCATGGCTAAACAAATCTAGAACTTGCTTGCAAATACCGGTCGAGATTAATAATCTTATGCAAACATTGAAAGGATGAAGGCATTTAGGATTTATCTTGATAGCTTAAAAAGCCACCATAATATTATCCTTAGTAAGCCCCCTTTGAGCTTAAACGAAACTTTTTGTTGGTTGAAAACCAAAATATAAGCCTTGGGCCTTGATTGTTTATCTTTTTTCATCACCTCCCCTGTAAGAGTAAGTTGAGCATTTAAAAGGTATAATCAACATATAGAATAATTGTGGGAGAAGCATAGCATATAGTTAGGTTATAAGTTAGTCGTGGGTAGGGTTGTAGTAATTTATATTTGTTGTATAGATTTTTCCCCCTTTTGAATTTATGTTGTTGTAAATTAAAAAAATCGAAAATATATCAAGAAAAAAACGAGAAAAAGGAAGATAAATAAAGAAAAAAAGAAAGCGGAGGAAGGAAAATTCATAGAGATTGGTAGGGTTAAGTTTGTAAATGGAAAGAAAAAATTAAATATTTTATGTTTTATCAGTTTATATTATTTCAAATACTCAATTAGTTATATGGTATAAAGCCTGTTTTAATCTTTTTTCCTATCTTTATCTTGGCCCTATTACAACCAAAATAAAGACCTTCAGATCAATATTTGTGTTCGATATTTAGTAGTGAAGATTGGATTAGTAAGCAAGCTTATGGTAGATGTTAACATGAAATGAATAATGAATCTATATTTATAACCTTTGAATTCGGGAGAGAAGGGAAAGTGGAGTGAGTGTCTATCACCCTTGTTAATGGTCTTTCAATTGATGTACTTGTCAATTATAGTTATGCATGCAAAAGATATTTTGTTTATGAATTATTATGAGTTTGAAAATCTTAGATTGTGTTTATTGAATTGATCTTTGACATCTTTAATTATTAAATGAGAAAATAATTTGTTGTTATTATTAATTTGTTCTTTAGTGTTTGTTTTTTCAAAGTTTAGTGTTTTTGGTTTTTGTTGAGTACAAGTATGATTTAACTATTTAGGTATTGTTATCGTTAATTTTGTCTAATTTGGTCTCTTTTTGTGCGTTGAAATTTTTAAGAATCTTAATGACATTATGCTATGAACGAGAGATAAAGGCGTATTAATCTTCATTTATTCATCATGCTTGCAGACCAGACGAGATGCAGAGAAAGGAAGAAGAGAAGAAAATCAGAGAGAGTTGAAAAATAAAGATTATGGATAATTAATATACGCGTTATGTGTATACTTATGTAATTCCAAATATATTTTGTTGTTATGTAAAAATGTTTTATATGTCATTATAAGTTTTTGGTTTTTAAATAGTTTTAGTTTGTTGGGTCATTGTAGATTTTGATGTTTATGTAGTATTTGATCTATGTGGACAAGGTTTTACCGTAATGTGCATGTTTAATGGATAGTCTTAGTGTAGGTTTAGGAAAAGATAAAATTAAAATAGTTGACCATATGGTTAATTTGATCTTATTAAACTTTGTAAGTTTGACACAGTAATAGGTAGGCAAATAGGTGAAAATGATTGGAATGTTATCAAATACGAAGAATAAAATTTTAGTAGTAAAATAATATAAATTTGACAGAATAATAAAAGCAAATAGATAGATCATAGTTGCTTTATAATTTTTGCGTTTAGCGACTTTTAGAGATAAGTTTAATTGTCAAATTGAAAGATATTTAGAAAAAAAGAAGCAGTAAAAAAATTGTAAATTATGATATCATAATACTTCCATTAAAGATTTACAATAGATATTAATCTATTGCGGTAGTTATTTATTTTATATTTACAGAATAATATTGTTAAAAGGATAGGTTAATCTATGATATCAATCACTTTTTTTAATAACATTTAACATTTTTAGCTTCTAAAATATAGTGAAATGTGATATCAACAGTTCAAATAAGAATAACATTTTAGGGTAAAATTTTTATTAAGTTGTTGTCGTAGTTACGGAATCTATTCAAGAAACATATGATAGGAATTAAAATGCAACAGGAAAGAAGCAAGTTAAAAGGAAACAAAAAAAACAAATTAACATAATGGTTTGTTTAGATATGTTGAAAGTTATATGAATTTAAAAATAATTTTTTAATGTATGTGGATGACTTTAATAAAGAGAATTGTGATATGTAAGTCATGGTTGTATTTTGTTGTAGGTTTCTAAGACTATTAAATTAGGAGCTAAAAATGTAAAAGAATAGTAAAACCAAGTACAAGCGAGAAATACGTAAGGATAGAATAAAAAATTCAAGAAAATAGGAAATTAAATCATCAAAGTTACAAAAGTTACATGATTATATTGTTTAACGTGATGTGAAAAATGTCTACGACAATTTGGGTTTCTTGTTGCTGTTATCAACGTCTGCATTAAAGGTTAGTGTCAGTTCACTGAATCTTTTGTGAAGACATTGCCTTACTTTTGAAGAAGAAGCAATTATATCTTAAAAAAATATAAAAACGAAAATATATTAGCCACAGAGTATAAAACTGAACATTACTTTTTTTTGATAAAAATGCTGAGTAATTAAATAACAGATAATAATATAATTTATCCTAAAAAAAGAAGTTAGATGTAGTTTGATGAAGATAAAAATGGAAAGGTTAATTGAATAAATACTGATAAAAACCTGAAATAGGTGTAGATGTAATTTCAGCGTTAGTATTTTGATCATCTGTTGAAATCTTGTCATCATTTTGAATTGAAGTTAAACTCTTTCGTAATTCAACATCATCAATTTGGTGATAATAGATAATAGTGAACCGTTGTCTTCTATCATCAGGTGACTAGATTTGGACAGGTTTGATATGAATAAGAAAGGTTTTCGTTTTCAATTTTGCATGTACCTTTTCTAAAGGAAGTTCAATACTCTTTTTATCGGAAGACAAAAATGTAGATAATTAGTAAAATGATAAAGTTGTAATAATTTTTATCATTAAATGTAAATCTAATTGCAGTAAATGAAAAATATAACCTGATGGTAAAATTGCATAGCTTAAATTGCAGTAACGTTCAAGAGTTTTTCACCAAGTTCACCAAAAATAGAAGCTGATATAGTTCCTGTTTTATTTGTTAAATCAACATCACGGCAGCATCTACATTTTCAAGAAAAAAGTTAATGAGAAAATTTATGTTAATTGATATATATAATAATTCATTTACAATCAACCCTTCTAATAAAAGAAAGAAGCTTATAAGAAAACAATTAAAATCCCAAAAGAAAAGTTGCACCGTGACATGTTAAAGCACTCCCGTGAGAAAGGCTCACTGGTGTTCACATTTGTGACAAACAAATTAAAATTAAATTCACACCTCATGGGTGTGACATGTTAAGTCACACCTGTGACATATACTGTTTTCTCACGGGTGTGACTTAGCATGTCACACTCTTGACATATAGTTCTGTGTTGTTCTTGTAGGTGTAAGATGAATATTTCAACGATTTCCTTCATTCGTTTGGTTATTCAGAAGATTAATTTGCTATTGTTGTAAAAGACATTTATTTCCCAACAAATACTCTGCATCACAAGAAAAGGCAGAAAATTATAAAGAAAAAAGAGAAAAAGAAATACCTGGGTTCAACTAGGAGTTTCTCCATGCAAGAATTGTAAGTGAACGTAATTCTATATGTAGGAGCTGTTGAACGAAAGCATTTTTTGCAAGCCGTATACCAGTACTTTTACAAAATGTGTTGAAAGGAAATATAAGCTTTAATCTATGTTGTCTGCAAGTATATAGATATATTTTGGTTAAATATCAGATAAGTCAGAAAAATTATAGGAGAATATAAAATGTATTTACCTTAGACTTTAAGAAGATGATTTTAGAAATTTGATCCGAAAGACACATTAGGATTATATATGAGATAAACTTGTTGGTTAGCGATGTTTTTGAGCACTTTAGTATTTCGTTGTGCCCTGAAAAATGATAATTATAAATGTAAAAGGATTAAAATATTCTAAAATTTGTATATAAGTTTATTTGTTGTTAGAGAAAGATGAAAAATGTGACAGTACCAATTTTTAAGATTTGCAGCTTCTTGTATTGGTGGATCAATAAGAATTGCAGAGTTAAACCAGGTCAATAATGCAACACCTAAAATATTTCAATTATAAGGTAAGAATAAAATAGGAGTATAAGTAAAAGAAAAATGTGAAAGGGTGATGAAAAAAGTATAAAATTACCATTGTAAAAGTTTACTTTTACCCTGCAACACTCAATTATCAAATAAGTATTTAATGATTTGACAATTTGTTGGCCCTCGTTAGTAAAAAATCATTCCATATTGACTGTATAACAGTTTATTGCCTAACAAAAAAATAGAAAATGTAAGAAAAAAGAACCAGTGTCAAATTTTAAAAGTTGTAGAGAATAATAGAGAATGTAACATACTGTTTGTTAGCAAGAACAAATTTTTAGACAGTTGAAAGCTTGCCATCTTTGCTGATTTGTTTTTGATCCAAGACTTTAACAATGACTGCCAAAATATCTATCACATTAAAGATAAATATAATAAGATATAACAGGGAAAAAAGTCAAAGTTATAGAAGAAACAAATAAAATATCTAACCGATTGATTTTTCCTTGTCGTTCATATAGTTGATAAGATCCGTAAAAGATGTAAAATTGAATTTGATAAGGATGATGCTATCATCATCTGTTATAAGTTCAACAACAGTGCGACTTGTAATAATCCATTGAATTTTCAAGTTTTCAGTAATTGAGACGAATTGGCTTGACAATGGCGTTACAAATGATATATTTCTTATATGGCTATAAAATGTGGCTCATTTGTTCGATATCATTGTTAAAGATAACAGCTTCAATTTGTGATCCCAGTTAATACTAAACATATAGTTAATAATTAAGTTAATGAAAAAGGAAGATTTAATGAAGAAACTATAGTTGTTATACCTCAAAATTAAAAAAAAAGATAAACTTTTGTCTCTTCAATGGAGTGCTAGCTGATGTCACAATATGTTGTTTTTCTTGGATAGTAATTTCACATGACCACCATTGAGTAATAGGTAAAATATCCTTGATCAATAAACGCTTTTCCATCCTTTCAAAAAATATTGAATAAAATAATAAGGGAAATAATTTTTATATGGAATGAAATTAAATTAAATTAAACAAAACAATTAATATACCTTTTGATAATTTGTGCTTTATAATTTAACTAACTGGAAAATTTCATAGAACACGATATTTTTTATTTTTTGATCAATTTTTGAAGACTTAAAAATTCCTGGAATAATCAGAACTTTAATAGATTTAGGAGTTCGAGCTCTCGACAAAGCCACATATAATTTTCCATGTGAGAATATGGATTAACGGAGATAAATTACTACATAATCAAGTGTTTGACCCTGGGATTTATTTATGTTCATTGCAAAACATAGACGAACAGGGAATTGTGTTCTCACAAAAGGTATTCCATTTTTTTCATTTTCTGAAGATTGCAAAGGAATATTAGGTATAAAAACTTGTTTTCCTTTGTGAGGTCCAAAGATAATTTCTGCAGAAATTGTATAATCTTTTAACTGTCTACATATCAACCTTGTACCATTGCACAGTCCCTCAGTTGGATTCAAATTTCTGAGGAGCATAATTAGGCAGTCTTCTTTGAGAAAGAGTTTGTGTAGAGGTAGACCTTTAGGGTTTAAAGAATTTAGAAAATCTTTATAATCTGCTTGATATCTTTGGTTAATCGTTTTGTCAAAACTTATGTATGAACGCAAATATTCTGGGCAATTTGTTGATCATCATGTCTTTAATTTCGTCAACACAACCATTTGTTGGACATAATACACATCTATTTATCATTTGATATAGATCAGACGCATACAAGCTTAGATCAGGGAAGACGTTATCAAGTAACCTAATGAAGGCAATAGTGCATAAGAAACATGTCATTTTAATTTAAAAAATAAAAATTGATAGTAAAGGAAAATTATAAAAGATTTAACCTGTTAAGAGATTCATCCTTGTTATAGTAAGGAATAACCAACTATTTTGGTAAGAAAATTCGATCTTGCTCGTCAATTGGTTATGTACCTTCTCTGACTCGTGATAAAAATTCACAAAAAGTTGGATTTGATATAGTTTTAATATTTATTGTCAAAGAAAATTTATGCATGTGTGGCTAAAGATGCGAATTTAGAAGACTTGGAATCAATTAGTTGTTATTTTGTGGCTTGGTCTATAACTGGTAAGGTTTGGCAAAAATCATCATCAAATACAACATTTTTTCCTCCAAAAGGTTGATTGGACTTTATGATATCTTGAAGTAAGTCATCAAATGCTTCAATGGCTTCTCGTTTTGCCATGGAAGCCTCATCCCATAAGATAGGGCTAAATTCAAATATCAGTTTTGCAATACTGCTCTGCTCACTTAATTGACAAACTTTCTTTTTTGAGAAATCAAGTGGGATTTTAAATCTTGAGTGAGCTGTTCTACCACTAGGAAGGACTGATGTTGTAACACCTGATGTAGTAACAACAATTGCAACATGACTTTGTGACCGTAAAATTACAAGAAGAGCCCGATATAGGAAAGTCTTCCTAGTTCCACAGGGACCGTCAATAAAAAAATACCACCACTTGAAGTCAAAACTGAATGCAAAATCAAATCGAAAATTTATTTATTCTCGTTATTCGACCTTGAATGTAATAATAAGTCCTCTGGATCAATCTGTATATTCTTCTCACTCTGTATTTCTTTAGTAAGACATTGATGATAGTCAGCTTCAAAGTGATAATCAGTAAGATGATAATCGCTTAAGCTTTCTCCATTTGTTCTAGGGATTTATTAATATCTTAAAGAACCATCCTTGTAACATCCTCAGATATACATGCAGTATAGGAGGAAGCATGTTGGTAGTCAGAACAAAGATCATCTTTGAATGTTTCCCAAAGTTGCTTAGGATTTTTCGGTGAACAATAGAATAGGAGTGTAGCAAATAAAAGTCTATAGAAAGCTGGCATTTGAAATAAAACAGCTTCTTCTATAGTTTGTTGTATATAAAAATCAAATGCTAACAGTCCTAACTTCAGTGTAGCTTCCCTAAAACAGCTTGTTTTTTCACCATCAACAGTTAACAAGTGATTAAATGATGTTGGTCCTTTAACATGTGTAAGTAATAACGTCAAGTAGTACCTTTCTCCTTCTTTAGGGTCAACAATAACCAATCTTCCAATCACTTTCTTTTAACTTGTTTTTGACCATGTTTTTGTCTTTCTATTCCAAACAAAATGTACTGGAAAATCTTTATACAAACATTTCATCTTTTCTATCTTTTTATTTGTCAAATTCATCTTGAAAAATTCAGTCAGCATTGTTTTGGAGAAGTCAAATTTTCTCAACAAATATAGAAGATCAGCATTTTTGTCAAAGGAAATAAACTATTGATCTAAAAGATGAACCTGGAGTATATAAACTGATGGATTAATTTCTGCTAGTCAAAATTTATATATACACCAGAAGGCTTTAGGAGGTGAAATCCAACGACCTTCTTGGAAGTTACTAATTTTATTAATATCAGTTGTGGTCTCTTGATCCATAATGGTAAAATTCACAAGATCATGGCCTTTAAACACATATTTATATAAGTACTTAACAAGCTTAACAGTATAACAGATTTCAACATTATGTGGCAATCAATGAGCAGCAAGAGGTACAGATTGTAAGGAACCACCCATCTATTATCAACCTCATGTCTACAAATTTTGACTTTTCGACCATCATCTCTTTGTCTATAATATAGATAATTGTCTTCACCATGAATAGTAAAAGGAGCAAAATTTTTAGGATAATAGTTTTTGCACACACCATTTCTCATGCAAGGACAATCTTTATTCATAAGACCACAAGGACCATGAATCATATGCTTAACAGCAAAAGAATATAAGTGTGAATTTTGATCAGGATCTGGTATTTCAGCAGATATGATCTAGTCATAAGAATATGGATTTAGCAATTTAGAATGTTGCTTAAGTATCAGCAATAAATGAGCACGAGGGAATCCACGCTTTTGAAACTCAATAACATAAACACACGGCAATGTCTCTGAAGATTTTTTTTTTCAACTCACTTTTAAGAACTTCAAATTTAGCTCTAAAAACTCTAGCCAATAAATATGGCCTATCTTGTGGCTTTTCTTGAAACTTAAGGTTATCTTTAATCTCTCTCCACATAGGGTTGCAAGTCATGGTGAGAAAAATATCTGATTTGCCATACTTCTGTACTAGAGCCATTGCATCAAGACAACATCGTTTCATATCCCTCGAACCACTGACAAATGAAGCTGGGAGGACAACTCGACGACCAATTCCACAACCTTTTGTTTGACTAATAGTAATACTGTCTAAAACACCTTGCAGTATCTCTGTCCTTATCTCATTTTGTCTTTTTCTATGAAAATCAAGTCTAAATGTTTCAATCTTTATATAAGTCGCCAGAACAAATTGTTGAAGTAGCCTTAAACTATGGAGCAACATAGATTCATCACGTTCTCTTATTTGGAGCGTATAACAATAATATTTTCTAGTAGAAACAATACTATCTTCACAGTTTTCTTGATCAACAACTAATAATTAAATAAATAAATTCGATAAGTGAAATGGTAACATAAGACAATACTGTAAAAATGAATAAGGAAAAGACAAACTTGCCTGTGTTTTCCATAATGAACAATTCGGATAGGTCAATAAAGGAGTTGAAATTAACATTATATCCTTCATCTGAAACGTTGCTTTTGTCTCTCTTTGGAATCAACCGCTTAATTTTACGATGCCATCCATTTTCACCACGAGAAAATAAAAGAGGATATTGAAGGGGGTTATAACATGCATAGTAAGACTGGATTCTATAACTTTTGCTCGAATGATTATAAACTTAGATGTGAGGACATTTATCAATCTTGTCATCATTGATTTCAATCCATATAGCAACTACTTGTGATATAGTAGGAAGATTATAAACACGTTGGTCAAGTCCAGGATAACACCTTAAAACAATTGCATGATTCTCAATCGTTGGAATGTTCCTAAAACTTCTGAACAACTTGGCACAAGGTTTATCTTGTAAAATTGTCACAATCAATTTTAATGTATCTTCATAAAGTTTATCAGAACTCTTAGTCCTTCTTTTCAGTTCCTCATCAATATCAAAGAAATAAAGTTGGATACCAAATACCTTATCAGTTGTTAAAACTAAAATGTCAAGAAATTGATAAACTTGACCTTGAACATGAAATGTGTAAATGCCTTGGTTATTTTTTGTTAGTTCTCAATCATATCTAGCTCCATATGAAGTAAAAGCCACATTATTATTGTATGTATGAACATTCTTCTTGAAATGTTCGGATTCTTCATCATTACTAATAAATAATCATTTCAGAGCATAAGGTATTTGAGGAGTAACAATGGAAATCTCTCCTGATAAACAACAAAATGATGGGGGCTCTAGATAAAATCTCTTCACATCGCAATGTTCACAGTTTGGAACAACACGAAGTTGTAAGGGCTCAACAGATAAATTCTACAAGGATGTTAACTTTGATGAAGAATGATGACAATTTATCCCTTCAAAGATTCAGAGAAAGGTTGATGACTTTGAGCAGTAACAATAAAAAAATGGAAAGAACGCAAGTAAAAAGATTTATACCTTGATTCTTGACAAGTATCATTGTGCTAGGTTAAATTGAAGAGGAAGAAATAGCTGGACAATCTAAATTATGACATTTGATATTAGATGCTTGAACTGTTGACTTTGTATGAAGAATTTCTTTTAGTTAGAGAAAGGAATGAGTTGCATCGACATGATTAACGCATAATCGATAAATTGATTTTCTGCTAGTTGATTAGTAGATTGATCAAAAGAAAGTTTATCGTTAGAAGGTACGTTATCAATGGTAGAATAGAAAGGTTGATGACCAACTATTTGAGAACAAGAAAGCAAAGTAGCGTTTCTTTTTTTGCAGCATTAGCTTCTCTATGTCGTAGTAGGAGTTCGTTTTTTTTTTCATTTTCTAGCATTTCAGCATACTTTTTATGTCTCTTCGCATTTCCATCCATCTTTGAATGCAGAAAAGAGTTGAACGAAGATAAAAATGATTAATAATAATTAATAAAAAATTTATTAATTATTTATTAGACAATGTTATCCTTCTATATATATATTAATAATATTATATATATATATATATTAAAATATCTACATTAATAACATTAACGCTAATATCTTACATTTAACA
>JAOQMS010033187.1:0-14709 GCA_027563885.1 Erythroxylum longipes | reverse complement strand
TAGAACACAGAAGATAGATTATGGATCAAGGATTTTAAGGAGTAAAAAGGCTACTTGAGTTGAAGTGTATCTTCTGTATTACTGTTCACCCCCGTATCTTCTATCCTATTGTTGACCCCCTAGGAGTTAGAATTGACCTTTGAGGTCTTCATGGAAGTTGGAGACCTTGTAATCCTCTTTCAAACCGTATAAAGAATATGTTGAACCGATTATGCTAAAGAAAGTTATGAGGATTGTAAGATATCGTCTGTGTTTCCCAGACTTCGTTTGTGACACTGTTCACACTATCATCTGGGTTACTGTTCACACGTATCTTCTGTCCCAATTTTGAACCATCAGGACACAAAGTTGGTCTTCGAGGTCTTCATGAAGATTGTAGTTCTTAAAGTCCTCTTTCCAACTATTCAAAGGAAACCCTAGTTTGGATGCTTGTAAGGGAAGTTGCACCAATAGCCCAAAGGCAAGTATTTGTGTGAAGTAAGGACTCAACCACGCTGATGATTAAAGGATTGAGGTTAAAAGGTAGGAATGGAATAGTCGACTGCTCCAAGAGCTGAGCTGGGACTAATAAAGGGGAGTTTTAAGAAGATAATCTGAAAGTGATCAAGGTGTTATCATTGGGTGATAACTTGCATATTAAGATAGTCTGCATGCATGAAAATAACAGAGTTGGTATCAGAGCAAGTATGCATGAAAGCGTTAGACTCCGAAAGCGGGGTCTGACAATTTATGGTATCAGAGCATACATGAAGAGTCATGAGTCGGACTCCGATAACGGGATCTCACAGATATGGTATCAGAGCAAGCAAGAGTCAGACATTGTCCTTGGCATTGAGGACTGTTGAAATGAAGTCCAAAGGAGAAGATGCTTTGGAGTCATCTAATGTAAGTAGTTGAGGTGTAAGCAGAGATTTAAAATGCTAGACAACCAACTGTTTGATCTCATCCATGTTGTATGTCTAGTTTCCAATTGAGTTTTTAATACGACCAATGGACAATCTTGCCCGCTATACTACCACCAAGGAGTGAAAAAAATTTGGTGTTTCTATCACCCTCATCTAGCCATCAAATCTTAGCTTTCTACTTCTAAAAAGCTTCCTCCTCCGTTAAGGAGAGGATGTATACTGCTTGGGCTTACTTAAAGGCCAATAAGTCATTTTCCAAACTAGAATTTTCATAAGAGAGCTCCATTGACCGTATTTACATTTTAGCTCTTTTGACATTTTCTTGAATATTACCAAAGTGTTCTTTGTTCTAGGCTTTGAGAATCCCCTTTATCTGTCTGAGCTTAAGTGAGAAAAGATGCATACTATAGCCTGCCATAGTTAACTTCCAATTTAATTCAACTACATCTATGAAGTCGGTGCGTTGTAGCCACATGTGTTGAAATTTGAAGGGCAAAGGCATGCATTGAGCAGTAATTAGAAGTGGTTTTACTCAGTAAATCTAGTGATATATTGGGGAAAGAGGTAACCTAATTGGTGTTAAATAAAACTAGGTCTAATTTTTGTTGCATACCACTACTATTACGAACTCCCGACCAGGTGAAGTTTCCCTCCGTTGTTGACAAATCCACTGTTGCACCTTGTTAGATGAAATCACTAAAATCTGACATTGAAAGTAGATTTGGTTTAGATGGGACTTTATACTCTTTATGGGATGATATGATGTTGAAATCTCCCCCAACCAACCACGGCGAGGATTCAATTGTACCTGCAAAATCCAGAAGAGAAGACCAAAGGGACCTGCATTCCAATCTTGAACATTTTACATATACTCCTGAGATATAGACTATGGAAGGGCACACTGGGTGATTGGCCTAAAAATTAACACATTAGTCTGACTCAAAGAATACAACCAAGGAAAAGCCATGCCTCTATAAAGTCCAGATTTTACTATTTGTTGAAGAATAACAGTCAGAGAAAGTAAGAGTATCACGTAATGAGGAAATCCTATTAGAGGGTAAAAATAACACTAAAGCCTTGTTGGCCACAACTCGAACATTCCAAAAAAGTTGATTAATCATTAAAATGAGGGGGAAGAGCTAGGGAACTGGGAATAAGACTAGAACTATTCTGTTCTTGTTGCAAAGGAGTAAAAGGTACCACATTTTTCTTGGGGCGACCCCTTCGCTTTGGGACTATGAAATTCTACTCAACCTTAGGATCATCTTTATAATCTGTTTCTGAAGGCAGTATTAGTTTAAGTTTATTTTCAGGGAGATCTTAAAGTGCCAGATTCAAGTTTTGAGTCTCTACTAGCATTTGTAAATATTGTAGTAAGTGATGAGCAAATGTGCTTGTCAGATGAACCGAAAAATCCTACAAACCTTGCATCATCGCCTTCCGAGTTAATGATGGATAAACATTTTGTAAGTTTTTTGGAAGGAGCCGCAAATCATCGATTGGTACATCAAGTTGACAATTCTGTTTTGGGTGTGCAGGAGCTGAAATGAGATACGACCCATCTCGTATTACTATTTCTTTTGCAATGTCACAATCTGAAATATGTCCTTGATCAGCAATGCCTTTAGGCATAGAAGTTTCACGGTGAACCTCCGGCAGTGGTGTGTGTGGCTTGGTGGCGAGATTTATAAGAGCAGTAGATTTCCCCAGTCAATAAATCAGTATGGACTTCCATTTGTGTTGAAGTTCTTAGTGGTGCTGTCTGTGGTATTGGATCTTGCATCTGCAGTTGTGAGGTTCTTGCTTCGGAAAAGCAATCTTCCTTTGAATTCTTTGGTATTCCCACAAAGGGAGTAGGTTCTTTAGGCTGCCACTATTGTTTGGTGGTATTTCCTTGCTTCCTAGGATTCATTCTAAGCTCAAAGTGGGTAATATGACAAACAATTTCAGGATGGCCTATGTGTCAATATTTGTGATAGGCGTTTGAAGGTGGTTGTTGCTACATCCAATCTTGGTGGTGTACCTAACAAAGAACCAATTTTGAATAGAACAGATTTTGCAAAAAATTATACCGGCAACTTGGGGAAAGATATCCATACCGGGACAATTGAGGACTCTTTTTTGACATTGAAATTTGAGGACCATTTGAAGATACGCATAATGACATTGCCAATATACCACACAGTTCGAGAATAAATACAAAGATAAGCCTCCTTACTATGAAGTTGTATCAAAATATGGCGATTGTCCAAGAGTCCCACCGAGAAGGACGACCGAAGATCCAGTAAAGCAAAGTATTTTTACAAATCATGTACTAAAGATCGACCCAAGCATATGGTATGGTATGATGTTGGACTTGCTCTGGATTAAAGAACATAACTGGAAATCCACAGTGTGAGCCCGCTTTCTCCTCATCAACATTTTCTTCATAGGGAGTTTAAGTTTGTAGAGCTCACGGGGGAGCCTTAGAGGATTAAACAACGTTAGCGAAAGAATGTTGAAAATCAATCGGGAGGCTAACAACCTGTTGTTGTGCGACCACCATTCGAATTAGGGTAAGGACAGGAAAACTTTTCTCCCCTGATTATATTATAGTAGTGTATAAAAACTAGAAAATTAAAACTTCTGGTTCATACCATTTTTGAGAAAGAGACCTATATGAATGATAAGGAGTTTATAATAATGGTTTTCCATAATAATGTTTTTTAATAATATTTTTTGCATAATAATGGTTATGATCTTGCAAAAAAATTATATTTTGTCTTTGTCCATATGTTATATTGCGAAAAATGGTTATGATGAAATTAAGGTTAATTGTTATTTCTCAAGCAGAGATCGAGGCTTCAATGACTTAAACAATATTATAAGTTGTATAATATGAAAACATTAATAGCCAATTGTTTATTCTCTTTTTTACAAGCTGTGTTTTGTATTGAAGAGCGAAGATAATTTTCCAACCTCATCTGTCTTCATTGTAGTTTGCGATTATCTATCTATTAAGCTATGTCGTTCAACTAAGTAATGTCTATGGTGTAATCGATTTTGTGTTCTTCTTTGCAATTTTACCTCTAACAATGATCAATGAGTTTTTAGGCTGAGGTTATGCCTAAAATAAGTTCTAAAAATACCTAGGTTATTCTACTCGCAAGTATAGAAGGTAGTTGTAGTTGATTATCTATGGTTGTCTCCCACGAAGGTGAAATTGATCCACTTAAATTAACCTTAAATAAAAATAAAAACATATGCAATCCTAAACATTCTATCCCGATTTGTTAAGTTAAAGCTTTAAAGAAAATCATAAGATTAAATTGAAAGGTAAATGGAATTAACTGGGAGAAAAAATGGATTGATAAATCAAATCAGGAAACTCTTGAGAATTAATTTCACTATTTTAATCTCCTATGCATGACTAAGGGGAAATGATTAGGTGGTCTTCTTACTAAAAATAACAGTTGGGCTCTAAGATCAACTAGAATAATAAACTAAGTCTAACTTTCGTATTCGACAAGTTATCATATGAATTAATTATGGAAAACCAATTATTAATTACCACTTAAGTTAATATAATCCTAGTTCTTAACCTAAGCGTTTATAGTTTCTTGTTCCACATTAAAATTCTTCTTTCGATCCTTTATTTAATACCAAAATGATGCAAAGTTTGGTCATACTATTACATTTATTCAGTTCAAAAACTACAATAAACATAAGACAATAACATAGTCCCTCAATCATGCATACTTGACTAAAATAGCTACATTAACCCTTAGGAAAAAGAGATCGTCCCATCAAAGAAATAACAAGATTCATCATATTCAAATAATTCAATCTCATCTTTATCAGTATAAAAGAAGTATTAAAGCAATAAACCAAGTGAATAACTGAAATGAACTACCAATAGATAACAGAGTATGAGTCTACCAACTAACAGAGGAGTAAGTTTCATAAACCAACAGAAAAATAATAAACAAAATCAGCAATTAAGTGCTCAGATGAAAGAGTTGTAGTGATCTCCTGTAACTTTCAAGCTTCCTGCATTGGCTCTTGCCTTCTGCTTCTGCTTGGTTCTCACCCAGATGCTCAACTACTCATGCTACTTCCACCTTTCTGCTATCTTCTTCTTCACCTCACCCGACTGGTCTCTACTTTCTCTTCGCCTTCTTTCTTTCTCTCTGTTTTTGTCCTCGAATAAGCTTGTGGTATGTAGAATGAAGGAATATGGAATGAGCCGCCACCCTCCTCTCTTCTTTCTAATTACAGTTTCATTTTAGGTCTAGGTTTTCGGGCCTTCAACCTACAGATGCCGTGTAATACTTAGAGGAATTAAAGGAAAAACATGTTTCGGGGTGACTTTGGTTGTCATAACCATAAAGGCTGATCACCACCGTAACTAAGCTTGTCATAGTTTTACTCACCACCGTGACTAAGCTTGTGACTAAGCTTGTTATGGCCTTGTCATGGTGGTGATAACTTAGTCACCACTTTTCTTTATTATTATTTTTCTTTTCATGCAAAATTTACGTGAACATTCATCCCTTCAACCTTCATGCAATATTCACACATTTTCACTCAATTCATCTCATATTTGGATCAAAACATAAGGATTTGTAACCAAAATCAAGATATGAATGCAAGCAAATTAGGCATTATAATCCCCCTACACTTAAACTATGTTTGTCCTCAAGCAAAATAAAGAACACTATATTATAAAAGAACAATCAATAAAGACAATAATTTTCCCAAATAATGGTCAAAGATATTAACGATCATTTCAATAAACATAACCTGAGAACTCGAAACTTATAATACTTCATGAATAGACTATTCTTTGCATAGTTTTCCAAAATCAACAAGTACCTCAATTTACAGAACCATCAACAAGTGTGATAGACACTCACTCCACTCTCCATCCTCTCAAGCATTCAAAGATAGGATATATTGACTCATAGTTCATTTCATATAAGGCATCTACCATAGGCTTGCTTACTAATTCAATCTCCACTACTCATATAAAATACAACATCAATTCGAAGGTCTTTATTTTGGTTGTAATGGGGTCAGGCTAGGGGTAGGAAAAAGGAAAATCATAGTTTAAAATCACAAAACAAATTGAGCATTTAAAGTAATATAAATTATGAAGTATAAAACACTCAATTCTTTCCTTTCAAGTTTACAAGATTAGCACTTTCATTTTTATGTCTTTCCTCTTACTTTTCATTTTTTGGTTATCTTCTCTTCCTTCCTTCCTTTTTTATTTCTTTTTCTTCTTTTTTTTTCTTTGAATTTTTTCCTTTCTTTTTTATTTTTCTTTTTTTACCTATATTTTTCATTTATTTGTTTATAACAAGTTCAAGTTTAGCAGAGAAAATTATAAAGGAGAGGTACAAATTAGTACAAACCTATCCATTCCTAACTCAAAAACCAACTATATGCTATGATTCCCCCACACTTGTTCAAACAATTATTCCCTTAACCCAATCATTCCCATTCAAATTCTCAACTTGCCATATGGTAGATACAACTAAAAGGATAAATAATTACGGTCAAGGCTCATATTTTGGGTTTAAAGAAAGAAAAGGTTTCATGTTAAGCTCAAAGGGGCTTACTAAATTAGAAAGATTAAGGTGGCTTTTTAAGAAAATGGAGTAAATCTGAATTGCCTTCATCATTTCAATGTTCACATAAGGCTACGTGATCTCAACTAGTATTCGTAAGCAAGTTCTAGAGTCCCTTAATCATGATAGAACCCTCTCAACAAAGAATACTTGAATTTGGAGTTTAATAGCTCAAAAAGGCTCAAATTCTTACTAAATGAAAGTTGTCATTCATCTATCATAACAAGTTGATGTCCTTTTAATTGAAGTCCAAGTCAATTAGTCTAAGCATGCAAGTATACTCAATCATTCATATTATGCATTTCTAATCTCGATCGAGTTTATGTTATGACCATGTGTCTCTAACTATTAAATGGGAAAGCAAACACATAATAGACAATTAATAAATTTTTTTAACTAATACCCCTCCCCCCCCCCCCCCAAAAAAAAAAAAAACCATGAACAAGGAAAAGCATTAAAACTAAAATACATTAAACTAACATGTAGTAAAAATAATAAAAAGAAAAAGAATAGAAATATGATATGAATGTGTGGGTGGTGGCTGCGTTGATACGGTATGGAGCATGGCATCCTACATTGAGGAGTGGAGAACAGGTACGAGGAAGACAAATATAAGAGATTGAAAAATAGGCTTATGCATACAAAGCAAACATATTATGTCAAGTTTCACTAAAAAGGACTAATAAACAACTAATTGAAAAACAAAATAGAGATTATATGGGCTGCCTCCCATTTAACACTTCTTTAATGTCTTTTAGTTGGACACCTTAACCATTATACTTAAGGTGGATCGCTCAAAATGATCGATTCCACTATTTTCTTCTCTTAGTTAGGATTTTTCTCCAAGAATTTACCAACTCTCCCTCAGTTGTATCGACTAACAATTGGTAGCATTCATCACTCTCTTTAACCAAATCTAGCCCCTTTTCTTCTTCTTCCTACAAGGTGAAATAAAAATATGTAGCATTAATTTGATCAACAAAAGAACAATCTTTAGATATCGTATTAGTAAACTTTAAAGATTGAAAATTCTACTGTTTCACCGAAAACCATCATGCTCAATTTCTTATTCTTCACATCAATCGAGTTATTGGTAGTGGCTATAAAAGGCCTCCCTAAGAGTATGGTTTGCTCCTTCCATTGCTCTTTAACCACCCCATGTCTAGGAAAACAAAGTCTATAAGAACAATAAATCCTCCAACCTTCACTAACACATCCTTCATTAATCCTTTCAGATAACAGATTGACCTATCAGCTAATTGTAAACACAAGTTGATAGGTCTTAACTATCGTAGATCCAATTTCTCACAAATAGATTGAGGCATAAGGTTTACACTCACACCAAGGTCAAACATACCCTGAACCTCATCACCATTATCCATTGATACTTGTACAAGAAAATTCGTTAGGTCTTTCAATTTGTGGTGTAGTTGCTACTGAAGCACTGCAATTGCAACTTCTGAAACTATCAGCTTCTCATTGGGCTCAAACTTTGTTTTTTGGTGCTTAGTTCCTTAAATAAATTAATATAAATTGGAATGTTCGTGATCACACCTAAAAAAGGTAGATTAATATTAACTTTCGAAAAAATATTAACTTAAGACGGCTCAAATATGGGATTGGTGGTCTATAAGGATTAGTTTCCTTATGAAATCTTGGCCATTTATTACAGTCGATTACTTGCCCTAGTTTTTGACCTTTTTAAATGTGATTTGAGAAGTTGTCGTGACCATTGCTTCCTTCATTCTGCTCACCTTCTTCATTGGTGAGGCTCTCTTCCTCTTGATTACTAGCGCTAGATAGATTAGAAGGGAACTCTATATGATTATCAATCACCTTACCATTTCTTAAAATATTAACTGTTTGGGCTTACTCAGGTTAGCTGGGTAACTTCCCTTTCTAATGGTTGTTCATTTAAGTAGCGAGTTGCCCTACTTGAGTCTCAATCCTACTTGCAGATGCTTCCAAGGAGTCAAATCTATTACTGTTTGTTTCTTGATTATGAGTTGTTACCTGAATAAACGCATTCAGACTTTCCTCCAAAAAGGCTTGTACTGTAGATTATGACTTGAGGATTGCCCTTGAAACTAGTTTTGCCTCTGAAAATTATGATATTGTGGTTGGGGTTAAACCGGTGGATTGTTAGTCTTCTATGAAAAATTAAGGTGGTTTCTTCAACCAGGGTTGTAGGTGTTCGAATATAGATCATTTCGTACCCTTGGTTGAAAAGCATCAAGTGAGTTTTCTTGTTCTTTCACACCTATAGAAGATTCAAAAGAATACAAACAAACATTAGCTCCATGACCATAAGTTCTACATACCCCATATACCTGTTGATTTGGAAAGTTTTGGGATAGCTCTCCCATAGTCTTTCCTGCTGCATTGTCCACTATGTACTCACATTGTTGTGTCAATCCAACATAAAAGAACTAGTTCTGCATATGGAGTGGAAAATGATGGTGTAGGTACTGAATTAGTAGAAGTTTAAAGCATTCCCATTCCTTATAGAATAGCTCTTCATCCATCTGAGTGAAGGTAGCTATCTTTGTCCACAACTCAGAAGTCTTCTAGTGGGAATATAATTTTCCCATAAATTTGTTGCACACTTCCTCCCATGTAGTCAATGACTCAAACGGAAGGGTCATTAACCATGCCTTGGCTCGATCCTTCAATGTGTGTGGGAAGCACCTCATCCTGAGTTGATATTAATTTAGGCCATCCAATGGGAATGTCTGGAGAGTGGTATAGAATTCCTGAATGAATTTTAAAGGGTCTTCATTGGAAACTCCATAGAAAGCTGACAACTTATTGTAGTGGATGCTCTTCAATTCATAGTTTCTAGATACCTCTCCCAAATTTGTGCATGAAGTGGCAGTACCAATTACTGGTCTGGCATACCCCTTCATTACCGGTTATCTATCATCCATCTCTTGATCTTTAGGCTTGGGTTCCTCGAGCTTGTCTTCAAAGTCCCTTTGAGGTCCTTTTATTCGATGTACGTTGTCAATAAAGGGAGTAAGTTCACCTTCTCGAGACCTCCTTCCTTGCATAAACCAAATAAAAACAACAGTGAATTAATAAGGAAATTACTAAAATAACTTAATGAAATAACACGAAAAAAATGTATGCATGAGCAAACAAAATAATCGATAAAACAATCAAAATTAAATTAAGTACAAACACTAAACACCTCCCCAACAACGGTGTCAAAAACTTATTGTGCCCAAAATAAGTTTTAAAAATATCTAGGCTATCCTACTCCCAAGGATATGAGATAGTTGTAGTTGATTACCTAGGTTCGTCTCCTACTAAGGTGAAATTTTTCCACTTAAATTAACCTTTAAAAAAAATAGATGCAATCCTAAACATTCTATCCTGATTTGTTAAGTTAAGGTTTTAAAGAAAATCACAAAATTAAATTGCAAAGTAAATGGAATTAATTGGGAGCAAAAACGGATTAATAAATCGAAGTGGGAAACTCTTGAGAATTAATTTCATTAATTTAATCTCCAATGCATGACTATGGGGAAATGATTGGGGTAGTCGTCTTAATAAAATTAACGGTTAGGTTCTAAGATCAACTAAAATAATAAACTAAGTCTAACTTTTATATTCAATATGTTATCATCTGATTTAATTATGGAAACCCGACTCCAAATTACCACTTAAGTTAATATATTTCTAGTTCTGAACTTAAGAGTCTATAGTTTTTTGTTCCATATTAAACTTCTTCTCTCGATCCTATGTTTATTGTCTATAGCCTAACTTAAGAAGATCATGTACTTCTCTCTTAAGTAATTTATTCAACCCTCATCATTCATATCATAATTTAACTATAAAAGTCACCATTTAATCTTAATGTATGAATTTGATTATTGAATCTTCAACTCTCACCCATTTGATTTAGATTAATATAAAATAAATAAATAAATCTAAAAAAACTAGAAATTTTATTAAATCAAAGTATTAATTTTAGATGTCAAATATTTGGATCCATAACACCTAGATCTACATCTCAATTAGTTCATGATTAAAAGAATGGAAAACAATAAAAAAAACAATGAAGTACAAAAGGCAAAGAAAAGATTATCATGGTTTTTGAATATCTAAATTCTTTGTAAATCTTGTTGGCATTCTTATTGCTCTTTCAAGATTGTCTTTCCTAGATTTTCATTCCTCTTGATGTTTAGCTACTTGATCTAGCTCTTAGTGAACTATTTTTGCCTCAAAACTGATATGCCAAAAAGTTCCCTTTTTATTTTCTGTTTCCTCTTCTTTTATAGAAATAAACCTTAATTTGCTACCTAAGACGATCCTAACATAGAATCGTATTGAACTTTTTGTTACTTGTTATGGATTTTTTGACTGTATATATATTAACCACTGCCAACTTCGGGTTAAGGATGCTAGCTTCCACATGCATGGCTCTTAACTTATCATACTTTTATGGCATGAAGCACACGTCCTCTGCATATTCATATTTCTAAATCAGATTTTTGTCCATACATATGTAATCTTTTTACCGAATCTATACATACTGATTGTTATTGATCTTTTAATTCTGATCCATCTACGTACTTAATATTATGCTTTCTAATCAAACGTTGAGCAACATGGAATCATTTCTAATTTGGGACTGGACTCCTTATAAATGAGATTCACCTTTATTGAAGAAGCTGCCATGGATTTGGGATAAAATGGTGGACAGATTGGGAGGCTAAAATGAGGTTGTCCATGGTATGTAGAATTTGTGTGTGAATGGCATATTCTCATCACAGAAGGTTTATGATTTGTTGTGGCTGAAGAACACCACTAAACCTTGGATGACATTTATTTGGCGAAACTATATCCCCCCTAAATTCTCATTCATTATTTAGCTCAGCCTCAGAAATAGACTGCCTGCTAAAGATAATTTGCAGTTCCTGGAGATTGACAGAATTTGTGCTCTGTGCAATCTAGAAACAAACGCTGCTAACCACTTGTTTTTCAAGTGTGCTTTTACAGGTGAAATCTAGCGAGCCATCCGAGTATGGCTAGGACTGACCCACACCATGTCTTTACTATACAGGGATATAAAATGGATCAGAAAAGATTACACTAGAGAAGGTACAAGAAGCAAAGCTGCTAGACTTGGCTACATGTGCACTACGTATCTGATATAGAAGGCAAGAAATTTGATTCAGTTTGAGTCTGCTTCTTTTACAAGCTCTAATGTCATTATAAAAATAAAGCAAAAATGTATAGAATTCTATATAGGTTGTATCCCATTGATCTGATTACATTTTTACATTGGATGTAAGTAAACTTGTTTGCTGTATTTGCTTATTTTCAGATGTGTAGGGGGTTGAAACTAATGATCCCTCTCGGGTGTATTGGCATTGGGTGACATATTGCATTACTTTTATATGGATGTACATGGGGAAAGGGTTAATTAGTATAGGCTCTAGATGGATTGGGGTATGCCCCAAATATCCATGTATCATGTATCTTACGTCAAACCCTGGGTATTAGGGTCTTGGGTTCATTTGGTAGATGGTTAACAAGTTTGTTTGAGGGATACCCCAATGGGAGTTGGGTATATCTTTTGTAGTTTTTGGAGCCCTTTGTTGTTGCGGCCATGTGTGGGGCCTTGAAGATCACTTACTCCTTGTTTCTCTTCGAGCTGTCTTGGTGGAAAGGAGGTGTTTAGCGCATTTCTAGCAAGATTACTGCTTCAGCTGGTGCACTCGGTGAAGGCTTCTACTTATTAGCCCCTGCAACTTTCGAATGATGTATAGGAGGTAGTGGTAAATGTCATGTACTCTTGCTTATTGCCTCTCTTCTATTGTATTGGGGAACATGGCTAATATTGGATTTTTGTTGAATGGGGAGTTTCTAGTTTATTGAGGGTCGGGGTATACCCCAAGGACCGTGTACATATTCTTTTTGGTATAATACATTTACATTTTACCCAAAAAAAAAGAATCAGCTCATATTTCCTCTTTAATTTTCATTTTCATTTTCATCTTGGTTTATATGCCATTGTCTTTAATATTGTCATTTCATAGTTATTTGACTTTGCCCTAGCTTGTTCAATATATATATATATAAGTGTTGAAAATCTTGAAATATATTAGTCAAATGACTATAAAAATATGAAATACAAACCATAAACAGATCCATCCTTTAATTATAGAAAATGTACAAGATTTTAAAATACCACTTTTATGTATCATTTATTGACATATTATATACCAATAGTACAACAAAAATGACACTTGGCTACGAAACATTTTGCCGCTAAAAGTCCCAAAATCGTCCCTAATAGTCATTAGCGACGATTTATATTTACCACAAAAAATGTCACCAAATCCCTATTGTTGAAAATTTTAGGCAACATTTTTAGCTAATTGTCGCTAATAGCTTTTTCCTACGTTTTATTTTTCATAGCAAAAATCTATTTGAAACATTTTTAGAAATTGTTGCTAATAATTTTTAGCTAAAGTTTAGCTAAAAATTATTAGTTATGTTTCTACAAACATAACTAAAAAGTTTTACTTGCGTTTTAAAAAATATAGCCAAATTTTTTTAGCAATGTCTTTGGAAATATATGCAAAGGTTTGTAGCTATGTTTTTTAAAATGAATTCAAATTTTTTAAATACATTTTAATGAAATGATAAACTATGTTGAATTATAAGTATTTGTGACATTTGAATCCATATTATTGAATATAATAGTTAGATTGTTATTGTTAATTTATTATAAAAAGGTATACAAAAAATAATTGATAATTTGAATTATTGTATATAAAAAGTAAAATATCATTTAATTAACAGCTGTTATGCCAAAAAGTTCCCTTCTTATTTCTTGTTGCCTCTTTTTTTATAGAAACAAACCATAATTTGCTACCTAAGATGATCCTAACATAGAATCGTATTGAACTTTGTTTTACTTGTTATGGATTTCTAAAATTTATATATATTAATCACTACCAACTTAGGGTTAAGGATGCTAGCTTCCACATGCATGACTCTAACATATCATACTTTTATGGCATGAAGCACACGTCCTCCGTATGTTCACATTTCCAAATTAGATTTTTGTCTATATATACTTAAACTTTTTACTGAATCTGTACATACCGATTATTCGTAGTCATTTAATTTGTTCATGTATAAGATTTTAGTTACAACCTCAAAAATATTTATATAGAAAATAATAAATAAATAAATTATTTTAATCACTAAGGCTTGTTTTCATCTTCATTGCTTACATAATCCGAGACATGTAACTTTTTAAAAAAAATTTCATTCTTGCCAATTTTTTTAAGTGACTTGTTTTCCACTTTAAAACTTTGAATGTATGCTATTATTGACGAGGATAAAGTGATTGGCTCAGGGCCAAAACCAAAAGCTCTGATATGTACCTAGCATCTTATTGTAAATGTGTTCTACATTTGCCTCATTTTTCTTAAACATTGATGTTTGTAGCAACTCTTGCATCTTTATTCTAAAATTTTAAAAAATCAATATTCAATTTAAATATTATTAGTTAGTACTAAACAATAAATAAACTTAAAATTTAAACAAAATTTGATACTTATATAGTTATTTTGTTCTTCTTCAGACATCCACCCTTGACTTTCCTCATAGTAAGTGAGCTTGTATAGTACGATATTATCGCACTCTTTTCCATGTAATTCCTTCTCGCTCTATTTTATGGAAAAATAATAAATATATATAATGAATAATATAGTGTTTATTGATATAATTATAACATCGTGATCCTCTTCGTCTTTCGGTTTTACCCTTGGAGGTCGAATCAAAAATTGAATTCCAAGGATTGCAATATAGAATGCAACCTCAGGTTGTCTAACTTAATTGGAACCTAATGCAATGGATCTAAGCTAGCCTAAAGGTCATGAATGCAACTAAATTGGTTAAGAAGGGGGTTTTGGTTCTTTGGAGAACTAACAAAATTAAACTAATTGAAAGGGAAGTGTTTAAAAAAATATTTTTGGATTTTTGGGAATAAGAAATCGAAGGTTAAAACAATGATCAAATATTATAAAATCCTCTTGAAAAATGAGCTTTGGCTAACATAGTTCAAAATAAATCTTTGTGGGAGTAAAAATGACTAAGTTTCCAAATGATAAACCTTAAAGAACTCTTTAAGTCCAAGGTTTTAATCAATGAACTCCATTTCTTAAAAC
>JAOQMS010033176.1:0-14709 GCA_027563885.1 Erythroxylum longipes | reverse complement strand
TCTTCGCACAATAAGAATAAGAGTCCCACTACACATTTAATTGCAAGACACCCACGCAGGATACACCAAAAGCCCTTATTTTTCATCCAAAAATCCAGCAATATAATATTAAACACCAACGTGATATACCACAAGTTTGTTATAAACACCAACGTGATATACCACAAGTTTGTTAGAGAGTAGACTTCCATTTTATATAGAATTCTTCCACATCTTTTTAAATCCTACTACAATTAATATCTTATATGTCTAATTAATAAATAATGTCAAAATTAATTATTTAGATATATAACATATATCCTAATAGAACTTTTACATATTCAAACTTTAATTTAATAAATGATTATTTTAATCAATAAACCAATCACACATATTAAAAATCAATAAAAAATAATCATAAAATAAAAGCATGGAAAAGCAATCTAATATATGAATAATTGAAATACTCCATAATAAGACGCAATTAGCTTTTTAAAGTTCCAAAAGGGCTTCCACTTCCTTTAATCAAGAATGGAAAAACTTAGCTAACAAGAGTCATTCTTATGACTAGCATCTAAAGAAAGATAATTCTAATATCAACTAATAGCATCTAGCAAGCACTTCTGCATCTTTGGTTTTATGGAGCTCAAGTTCATATTGATCTCAACTGCATTAATCTTCATTTATTGTGTTAATTTTGGCTGATGTCTATTAATAGTTAGTATTTCTAGAACACATGGTAAGTCACGTTAATAAACTTAACGGAGATACTAACGTCGAGCTAGAGTTGAATTTTTTTTGAAAATTTAAGCATCTTATTGCCACTTTTTGAAGTTCGGGCTATAATTGCAAAATTGAGCAAATTTTGAGATTTTTTTGGTAATTAACCCTAAATTTAAAATCATACAAGTGAGAAATATGCAAAATTTTATTTATAGATAATATTTATTTATTCAAAATATGATTGATTTTTATAATTAAATATTATAATACAGAATTAAATATTTAATTTGCATTATGTTCATATTATTTTATAAATAACTATTTTAGAAAATTATATATTTTTAAATTAAAATAATTTATTGAATAATTATTGAATTCAAATTTTTATTTGAACCTAAATTGATTTAAAATTTTGGAAAAGATATCTTCAAACTTGTGTTGATGGACGTATTTACATTGTATGGATATCCAAATTAATTTTTAAAAAAGATGTTGTCAAACTTCAAAGTTGAAATATGTATATGTAAAACATTTACGATCACTATCTTTTTAAATATTTGTAACAATCCTTAAATTAAGCATGTTGAATAAATTAGAATATAATATTGGCCTCGCAGGCGGCATCCAATTCATGGCCAAAGTAGTTAGATTTTTTTTTTTAAAATTCTTGTTTCACAAAAACATATTTGGGATGGCAATAAGCCAGCCTCACCGTGACAGCCGAGCCTGACCCATGTTAGGTCCAGGCCAAGTCCAAGTTTAGCCCTAGCCCGATAAGATTAGAGGTAGCTCAGCCTGATTTGACCCATAGTATTCTTAGTCTAAGTTAGAGCTTGACAGGGCCATAGGTTGCCTGACTCAACCTGATCAATTTTTCTTAAAAAATTAACAGCACAAAATAATATTGTTTTTAACAAAAAAATGTCATTTTGCTTTGGATAGTTGGTCCTTAGGTGACCAATGTCACCCCTAACACAATCTTTTTTTATAAGTCAATATTGCCCGATAGATGAAATGATTGAAGCAAATGTAACAGCAAATTCCATTCAGGATCATTTTCATGTCTTGTGTTGTATAGGCAATTTTGAGAAAAGGAAGATGCTTTTTTTTTTCAATAACTTTACTTCTGCTTCACTCTACACTTTTTATGGTTAGGGATTTGACTAAACAAAATTGTCCCAAGAAAAATTTAAGGACTACTGCACATTTATTGACGCATTTGTAGTGATTTTATGGGTTTGGGCAGGTATCAGGACCAGTCGTGGTTGCAGATGGCATGGCTGGTGCTGCTATGTATGAGCTTGTCCGTATTGGCCGCGACAATCTCATTGGTGAAATCATTCGATTGGAAGGCGATTCTGCTGCAATTCAAGGTTTGCCTTTTCTTCTCTCCCCTTCCCACCTCATTTAAAGGTTTTGCCAATTGTTTTTTATTGCTTTATCTTGTCATAAGAAGTTCCTTATTTATGAATTGTTAAGCCCATTTTATACAATTAGAACACGAAGAATAAAGAAGTTTGTGGAGCAGGAAAATTATATATTTATTTTTTTATTTATTCTTTTTTAGATGAGTGAAATTCTTCGGTTTCTGAAGTGCAAAGAATCATTGTGATCTTTCTGATATCAGTGTATGAGGAGACAGTGGGTTTGATGGTGAATGACCCTGTTCTTCGGACGCACAAGGTAATTTTACTACCTTGTCCTGCTTTCTCGCTGGTGCTTCGACTGTTTTTGCTTATAAACTTTGTACCTTTTGCAGCCTTTGTCCGTGGAGTTGGGACCAGGAATATTGGGGAATATCTTTGATGGTATTCAGGTGGGAATTGCTTTTTGATATTTCCAGTTATCAATCTTTCTCAGCTACTTTCTCTTCCTTTTTTTAAGATTGTTAAGTTGAAACTACTTTTGAGTTCGTATGTAATTCTCCCCTAACACTTCATTATTTAATCATTTGCTTGTTTTATCTTTCTGTTTTATCAAAATAGAGACCTCTGAAAACCATTGCAAAAAGATCTGGTGATGTCTATATTCCTCATGGTGTCTCTGTTCCTACTCTTGACAAAGATACACGCTGGGAATTTCAGCCCAAGAAAAAGGTACTTTTGTTTTTTCTTTTCCTTTTTCTTTGTGTTGTGAATTAATTCTAATTTATTTGATTGGGATAGGTGAGGGAGATCTTCTGACTGACTAGTGGAGACTTGTATGCGGTAAGTTTATCAATGCTAAGCTTTGTGAAGAAGTATCATCTTTATGTGTTGAGATGAGTTTGTAGCTTGTGTTATCTAACTTTTTGCGTTTCTTTTGTACCATTCCAGACCATCTTTGAGAACAGTTTAATGCAGCACCATGTCGCACTTCCCCCTAATGCCACGGGGAAGATCACTTATATTGCACCTCCAGGCCAATATTCATTAAAGGTTTGAATTCTTGGACAGATCATTTTGATTGAAATTTTCAGTAGTTCACATTCGTGGTAATCTTTGTTTGATGAATAATGTGATGGGCCAAGCAAGCCAAGTAGGCCAGCAATACGGTTTGTGTATCAGAAGAAAAAGGCCAGGGGATTTCCGAGAGCTGGGTCCACTATGGATATCTAGAAGAATCAGTTGCATGAAGGAAATAAGAAAGCATGAGGATTGACACGGCTGGTTGTTATAATTTGCTAGTGACAGCGTGACAAGTTTGTTACAAAGTCGTTACATGTTTGTTACGAATTACAGTATATTAACAGCATGAAAAAGAGGGAGAGGGGATAGGGAATGATGTATTGAATTTGTGAGTAAAGAGTGTAGGCAGACTCCTGAAAACTTTGCTGGTGTCATCATTCTGTGATTCGTATTAAATACAAATATCTCATTCCTCTCTTATTGTTCTTTACATCACAAGCTTTATTCTGCTCTTGATTCTATCAATTTGGTATCAGAGCATCGATCCACCTGTGAGTACTTTGCTTCCATGGCACATGGAGACCACGCACCTAAAAACCCGAATGGAGTCTAGAGTTGAGCAACTGGAAGAAGATGTGAAGGGTATTAATGCTAACATGACAATCCTAATCTCACAGCTCCACGAGACCCAAACTAGTATCCAACTAATCCTTCAAAACCAATCCGCCCAAACACTACAACACCCAAACAGCCCCTCCATTCAATTGGGGGAACCTAGCACTGCTAAAACACCAACAACACCTACCAATGACAAAGTCAACCACACTCAAACCACTACACACAATCCAACCTTACCCGAAACCCCAAACAACAATCTCACCATTGGAGAAAAAGTCTTAGAACGAGACAGAAACCCCAGGAAGCTTGAGCTTCTCGTTTTCTACAGAGCAGATGCGGATTCTTGGATTTTCAGTGCGGAGCGGTATTTCACCATTAATCGATTAACGGAGGCAGATAAGCTTGAGGCCGTAGGAATATGTTTTGAGGGAGAGGCTCAGGTTTGGTTACGTTTTGAAGAATGTAAACAACCATTCTCCTCGTGGGAAGAACTGAAGTCACAAATCTTACAGCGTTTTGCCGGACTTCAAGATGGATCGCTGTTACATCGGTTCTTTGCAGTGAAACAAACGGGAACAGTGGCTGATTATCGTGCTCAATTTGAGTATCTCGCCGCATCTGTAGGCACGCTACCAGATGAGACCATGGCTGCTGTCTTTGTCAATGGACTGCAGGAGAAAGTTAAAGCTGAGTTGCTAGTGCTACACCCTCATTCATTAAAAGAGACCATTGATACAGCAGGCCGCATTGAGAGGAAGCATCAGATTTTGGGCCTGTCAATCTACTCAAAGACCCAGAAAGAACCCCCTTCAATCCAACACAAAGTAGATACCAAAACTATCACATGGTTCAAACCATACAACCCACTTAACCTGAAAACCCATTCCCTTGCAACCCCCACCTCAGTTGTACCGACATACTTGCCTACCAAATCAACCTCACCTGAACAAAAAACCAAAGCACCAACCCTGTTAACCGCACCTCCCAAGTTTCAGCGGCTTACACCTGCAGAAGCTCTATCAAAACGCGCCCAGGGATTATGTTTCCGATGTGATGAAAAATGGCATTTTGGCCACAAATGTCCTCAAAGGGAGTTGAATGTTTTGCTGGTAAGTGACGAAGAGGAAAAGGATTCGGGGGAAGAGGGAGAGGGGGTGGGCGTAGCAGAGTCCCTGAACGGTGTTGAGTTATCCCTCAACTCAGTTGTCGAATTGTCAGAACCTAGAACTTTGAAGCTGAAAGGTGAAATCCAGGGCTTAGAAGTAGTAGTGCTCATTGATTGTGGAGCCACACACAACTTTATATCCATAGGAGTTGTGAATATGCTTCAAATTCCTATTCAGGAAACCACTCAATATGGGGTTGTTATTGGCTCAGGCACCCAGTTGAAAGGAATGGGGGTATGCAAAGGGGTTGTGCTACAACTACAGGAGCTTACAATAGTTGAGGATTTTTTGCCTTTATCTTTGGGTAGTATTGATGTCATCTTTGACTTAAAGTGGCTAGCCACAGTAGGAGAAACACGAGATGATTGGAGTAGGTTGACCATGTCTTTTAAAATAGGGGAAAAGAGAATTCAGTTGCGTGGGGACCCAAGCCTTACCAAGGCCTTGGTTTCTTTGAAAACTATGATGAAAGAAATCCAACAGGAGAAATCGGGGGTGATTGAGTTGATGAATGTTGCTGTTCAGACCCACGAAGGTCAGTCTCAGGATGGTCCGATATTTCAGCAGTTGTTGACAGACTTTCTAGATGTGTTTGATGTACCCTAAGGGTTGCCACCGATTCGCGGCCATGAATACGCCATTGTGTTAAAAGAAGGAACTGGCCCGATTAATGTCCGCCCATATCACTACCCACACATTCAGAAGGAGGAGTTTGAGAAATTAGTCTCCGAGATGCTCGCTGCAGGAATTATCCGACCTAGCGAGAGCCCATTTGCAAGTCCGGTTTTATTGGTGCGCAAGAAGGACGACAGTTGGCGATTTTGCGTGGATTACTGCGCCCTCAACCGTGCCACCATTCCAAACCGATTTCCTATACCCAACGTTGATGAGTTACTAGATGAGCTTCATGGAGCCAAGGTTTTTTCTAAGCTCGATCTCAAATCGGGCTACCATCAGATTTGCGTCAAACCGAAGGACATTTATAAGACGGCGTTTCGCACTCACGAAGGGCACTATGATTTCATGGTGATGCCGTTCGGTTTAACAAATGCGGCGGCCACTTTTCAAGCGTTAATGAATAGCATTTTTAAAGGTATGCTGAGGCGATTTGTTCTAGTTTTTTTTGATGATATTCTCGTTTACAATTCTTCACTTGAGGAGCATGAAGGGCATCTCCGCAAGGTTTTGCAAGTGTTGCGAGCACTCAAATTGTTTGCCAACAAGAAGAAATGTTGCTTTTGGCAACCAGAGGTGGAGTACCTCAGCCATATCATTTCGGAGACGGGAGTGGCGGCGGACCAAAACAAGGTGAAGGTTATGGATGAATGGCCTACGCCAATGTCTCTTAAGGAGTTGCGCGGCTTCTTGGTATTAACCGGATACTGCCAGCGGTTTGTCAAGCACTACGGTACGATTGTTGCACCCCTCATCCAATTACTTAAAAAGGATTCCTTTGAATGGAATTCCGAAGCCATGGATGCAGTACACGCTTTGAAGAAGGCTATAAAGTCAGTCCCAATATTGGCCCTGCCAGACTTTTTAGTAGATTTTGTGTTGGAGACAGATGCGTCGGGAATTGGGTTAGGTACAGTGTTGTCCAAAAAAGGAAGGCCGTTAGCATTTTTCAGCCATGCTCTTCAAGGGCGGGCGCGTTACAAATCGGTGTATGAACGGGAATTGATGGCGATTCAAAAGTGGCGACATTATTTGCTTGGGCGCCATTTCATTTTGCGGATAGACCAAAAGTCCTTACACTATTTGTTGGAACAACGTATGGTAGCTCCGGAGTATCAACGCTGGTTGACGACGATAATGAATTTCGACTTTGAGATTCAATATCGGCCCGGTCCTGAAAATAAGGTTGCTGATGCCTTATCCCGTATTCCTCATATTCCTGAGTTGCTAGCCATCTCTATTCCTACAGTATTGGACTTGTCCGTGTTGCGACGAGAAGTGGATCAAGATCCAGAGCTGCTGGCTATTCAACAGTCCCTGCAAGCAGATTAGTTGTCTCACCCTGGGTGGACTTTGTTGCACGACCATTTGTATTTCCAAGGGAAATTAGTAGTACCTAAAGGATCTTCCCTCATTCCCACCATACTTCATGAGCTTCATGGCAGGCCGATTACGGGTCATGGTGGATTTTTGCGAACATATCATAGAATTTCTAGCGAGCTATTCTGGACCGAGATGCGAAGCACTATCAAAAAGTTTGTGGAAGAGTGCCCAATTTGTCAACAAAACAAGTATCAAACCTTGTCACCGGCGGGTCTCCTCCAGCCTCTTCCAATACCCCAATCTATTTGGGAGGATATTAGCATGGACTTTGTTAATGGTCTTCCGAAGTCTCTTGGCTTTGACTCCATTATGGTGGTAGTGGATCGCCTCAGCAAGTATGCTCATTTTATACTTCTTCGACATCCATATACAGCCAAGTTGGTGGTTGATGAGTTTGTTAAGAACATGGTCAAACTTCATGGCTTCCCAAGAAGCATCATCTCAGATCGTGATAAAATATTTGTTAGCCATTTTTGGACAGAACTATTCCGTCTCCAGCACACTATTCTCAAGCGTAGCACCGCGTACCATCCACAAACTGACGGACAGAGTGAAGTGGTTAATCGCTGCCTCGAGACATACTTACGCTGCTTTTCCAACCAGCAGCCACATCAGTGGGCCAAATGGATCTCCTAGGCCGAAATATTCGTACAACTCCTCATACCATACCTCCTCTAAGATGACCCCTTTCAAAATTGTGTATGGCAGGGACCCTCCTCCCTTGATTAGGTATGCTTATAATGCCACCACTAATTCTACTCTTGAAGAACAATTGATGAGTCGTGATCTGATGCTTAGGGAGCTTAAGGAACAATCGGATATTGCCCAAAATCGAATGAAACAGGGGGCTGACAAAAACAGGCGGGATGTGTAGTTGGAAGTGGGTGATTTGGTTTATCTCAAACTCCGGCCATATCGCCAAGGCTCGCTCGCCTCGCGTCCTAACGAGAAGCTCGCGCCGCGCTTCTTTGGCCCATTTCCTATGCTCCAGCGTGTTGGAGCAGCAGCCTATAATCTTGCATTACTTGAGCATGCTAGCATCCATACTGACCAGGTGCAACCACTCCCTCCCAATCTCTCTGCTGATATGGATTGGAATGTTGAACCCGAGTCCATCTTAGAGACACATGGTTCTGGAGCTCATACTGAACTGCTTGTCAAATGGAAACATCTTCCTTCTTTTGAGGCCACGTGGGAACCATGGCAACTACTCCGAGATGTTTTTCCAGCTTTCCACCTTGCAGACAAGGTGTCTTTTGATGGCGGGGGTATTGATGGGCCAAGCAAGCCAAGTAGGCCGGCAATACGGTTTGTGTATCAGAAGAAAAAGGCCAGGGGATTTCCGAGAGCTAGGTCCACTATGGCTATCTAGAAGAATCAGTTGCATGAAGAAAATAAGGAAGCGTGCGTGAGGATTGACACGGCTGGTTGTTATGATTTGCTAGTGACAGCGTGACAAGTTTGTTACAAAGTTGTTACATGTTTGTTGCCAATTACAGAGAGGGGGGGAGAAATGATGTATTGAATTTGTGAGTGAAGAGAGTAGGCAGACTCCTGAAAACTCTGCTGGTGTCATCATTCTGTGATTCATATAATACAAATATCTCATTGCTCTCTTATTGTTCTTTACATCACAAGCTTTATTCTGCTCTTGATTCTATCATCCTCTCATCTAGGTTTGGCTTCTCTATTAGTCGTTTATTAGATTCCTTAGGTTTTTCCATACTAAAAGTATTTCGTTTTTTGTTTTGTACCCCTTTGTTCCTTAATCTGTAACACCTGTCCTCTCTCTCTTTTGTATTTTGGTCACAGTTCATTAAGTGATACAAACAGCTATATCATTAAAACTATATATTTCTCTTCTGATTTTCGAAATTTATCCTTTTAACGCATTCTTCAGTTTTTCCCAAGAGACTGCTGCTGAATTTCTCCAATTGTGTAGAATCCCACCAATTTACTTAACGGTTCTTAGCTTAGTAACTGAGATTTATCCATACATTTTCAGGACAGCACCCCAGTTTATATGTTTTATCAGTTCAATACTAATTAGACCATTGTAATTTCAGAAGATTTTTTAATTGTTATAATTAAATACCTTAAAACGGTAGAATACCTATTGCATAGATGAAAAATTGGATTCTGGACTCAATTTGCATATGAATACAATAGACCGCATATTTGTGGGACTTTCCAATAACATATATGTAGAATTGTAGTTGGACGTCCGAATAACAGCTTCCACAAATTAACCATATTATGTTTACAAATGTGGGACTTTGGAATTCCAACTTCCGAAAATTATCCACATTATATGTGTAAGCTATATATACAGCTATAACATAAGGTTAAATAAATCAGTCATCAGTCGGGAAAAAGAAAATGTCTTCGTCAAAATTTGCCAATTCGTTCTTTATACTATCATTTGTTGTCCTCCTTCAAACAGTTCTTGGAGCTGACCCCGCAGGCCACCATTGTTCATCCAGGAAGTTCAACTCCAATAGCGCTTTCCAATCCAACTTGGACATCCTCGTTAATTCCTTGTACCAATCTGCACCATCAACGGGCTTTGCTGAAAGGTCAGTTGGAGAAAACAAAGACAAAGTAAATGGGCTGGCTCTGTGAAGAGGCGATATCAACGAACAAGATTGCCAATCATGCTTGGCTGATGCAAGGACTAAGATCCGCGAGGTCTGCTCCAATAGGAAAGTTGGAGTAATTTGGTATGATTATTGTATGCTCAAGTATTCACAGGAAGAGTTTTTTGGTCATGTTGACGTAAGAAACCACCACCGCCGCTGCAATTGGAGCTGGGAATGGGTAAGACACAATATCGCAAGACGGAAACTTTTTAGAAAACTGGCACAAGAAGCTACACTGAGTCCCATACTATTCGCCACTGGAAATAGAGAACAAGGACTTGCTAAGAGAGCTGGCCGAGTTTACGGTATGGTCCAATGCACTAGGGATCTTTCTGGTAATGATTGTAAGAAATGCCTCAGAAAATTAATGCACAGGTATCAATTTATTTGTGCAACCAGAGATGGTGGAAAGACCTTTGCAGGTAGCTGCACACTTAGATTTGAAACCCATCCTTTCTAATTAAAGACTCAATCTTATAACCAGAGTTACAAAAATGTTTTTTTCTGATGGTTTAAAGTCCACCGTACTATGAAATATTGAGCTCTGTCTGTCGGACGAACTTGTACAATTTCTGAACAATAAAGATGAATATGTTGGAAGTCATTTGAATTATTCAGTTATGGTTGCTCTTTTGGTTTATTAAGTAGCAACATAGACTTGGAGACCTCCTAGTTTCCCATTTGTTTTCAGAGTCTTTCTACTTTCTTGTTGTTTACGTTGAGAGTCCTCTTAGTTTCTTATTATTAAATTGGTGTTGTAACGTCTGTCTTGTACAACATATTCATAGGCTCAGTTCTGTTTATTTATACACTTTGAGTTGTAGACTCAAAGAACATTAGTTTTCATTGTTTTGTTTGTCCATTTCTAAGTCACTCTTCTTCATCTTTTTGTTTGTTAATTTCTAAGATTTGGTATCAGCACCTGTTCATTCTACTGGGTGTTTTGATCTTTGTGAAACAAAACGGTAGCAAATGTAAGTTCTCTCAATATATTGCAGTCGCAGATACCCATTTTTAAAGGTGACTCGAACGAATTCTGGAGTATTAGGATGAAAACACTATTTAAGTCCTAGGATCTTTGGGACTTCATTGAGTTTGGCTACGTAGAAACAAGCGATGACGATACTTCCCATAAGGACAATTTGAAGCCAATGCAAAGGCCCTCTTTTTTATTCAGCAAGTAGTAAATGAGGCCATTTTCTCAAGGACGGTTGCAGTTACAACCACAAAGCAGGCGTGGTCAATTTTGAAAATCGAATATCAAGGATCCACAAATGTAATTACCGTCAAATTGCAATCACTTAGGAGGGATTTCGAAACTTTTTGCAAGAAGAACAAAGAGTCAGTTCTGGTATATTTGGCAAGAGTTTCTGCATTTGTGAGCCAAATGTGTATTTGTGAGCCAAATGTGTTTGTATGGTGATAAAATATTGATGAAATTGTGGTGGCTAAAGTTCTAAGAAGTTTGACTCCTAAATTTGATCATGTGGTTGCGGCTATTGAAGAGTATAAGGATTTATCAATTTTTCGTTTGATAAACTAATGGAGTCTTTACAAGCCCACGAAGGAAGAATTAATAGGTCATCTGCTAGAGAAGAAGAAAAGGCGTTTTAGACAAAAGGGGAGCTAGATTCCTCTATTCATCCCATAAGAGCAAAGAGTAGAGGAAACTATCAAGGCCGAGGTCGAGGACGAGGATGTAACAGTTCTCTCCACTGCTCTTATCGCAGCAAGTACGGCTATACAGACAAATTTTATTGGTCCAAACTGGAGGAAGCCAAGCTTGGAGAAGAAGGAGATGAACAAGATGACTATTTGTTCATGGCTTAATCAAACATTGACGAGTCTAACAAGGAACTGTGGTATCTCGATAACGGCTGCCCACATCATATGACGGGAGACAAATCTAAGTTTAAAGACCTTGATGAATCAATAAAATCATTGGTTAATCTTAGGGACAACAAGCAACTTCAGATTGAAAGACGAGGTACCGCAACTATTGGATTCGGTAACTGCAAAAAACTCATCAAGAATGTACATTTTTCTCCATGTTTGGCTCATAATCTCATAAGTGTGGGACAATTGATTTAATCCAGATATTCAGTATTATTTGATAATAATAAATGCAAGGTGAAGAAGAAAGCTACAAGTGATATTCAGTTGCACAAATGACACCAAACCAAATGTTCCTTCTCAATTTTTCAGAACATGCCATGGTAAGCAAAGTGGTTGGAAATAGTGAGTTGTGGAACCTAAGGTACAAGCATTTAAATATTTAAGGACTGCGACTACTGAAGAGAAAAGAAATGGTCAAAGACTTGCTTTAGATTGCACCGCTATAAAACATGTGTGAGGGATACTGAAGAGAAAAGAAATGGTCAAAGACTTGCTTTAGATTGCACCGCTATAAAACATGTGTGAGGGATGTGTTATTGGAAAACAAACTAAGAAGGCGTTTCCAGTAGGAAAATCCAAACGTGCTACTCAGATTTTGGAACTGATACATGCTAATCTATGTGGTCCAATAGGATCGAATGGCAGGAAGTAAATATTCTTGTTATTCATCGATGACTACAGTAGGATGAGTTGGGTTTATTTCTTGCAACTCAAGTCAGAGACTTTTGAGCACTTCAAAGAATTTCAAGGTGTTGCTAAAAAAACAAAGTAGAATGAACCTGAAGGCATCACGAACAAATCGTGGAGGTGAGTTCACATTAAACTAATTTATTGATTTATGTGAACAACATAGTATCAAGAGAGATTTGAAAGCTCCATACATGTCCTAGCAAATTGGCGTAGCAGAATGAAAAACCAAACTATCTTCGAAATAGCTCAATCAATAATGAAGGCAAAGAGGCTGCCACAATCTTTTTGGGTAGAAGGAGTGGCCACTGCAGTACATCTTACCAACATTTCACCAACGAAGGTAGTTTGGAAGCAAACACCATATGAAGCGTGGTATGGAAGCAAGCCCTCGGTAAGCCACTTACGCATATTTGGTTGTATTTGTTATGCTTTGCTCACAAGTGATAGGTACAAGTTAGAAAAGAAATCGAAAAAATACATCTTCATCGATTACTGTACCAAATTGAAAATCTATAGACTTTATGATCCAAAAAATGAAAAGATTGTGGTGAGTAGAAATGTGAAGTTTGATGAGCAAGGCTATTAGGAATGGAAGGAAGAAAGTAAGGAGTCAACCACTTAATCAGAGATAACGGAGGTAGAAGAAGTAACAATTGTTGTGGTTAGGGATGGCAGTGAATTTTTAACCCGATTAATATTTGCACCACCCATTCAAAAAAATGGACATAAAGACTAAAAAAATAGATTTTAAATGGATGCTGAAAAATAGATGTGGATATGGACTTGGATATAGGTCTAGTGATAACCCAAACTGATGGATACTCATACCCAACCTGTTTTTTATTAACTCTATTTTTCTGTTTTTTCTTGAATATTTATGGTTAAATATAATAAAATATTGATATATGTTGATTGTGAAAAATATATGTTGTCTTTACATTAGACATTATGATTTTTATTATTCCAATTTTATGGTTTTTTAAGACATACAAATCAAAATCTTGACTTATTATTATTAAAGTAATTTTGATTTGGAGCGTTCGCAAAAATCTGCTCTTTATATTTTCTATTTAGAAGTTATATTTTTATGTGCTATACAACTCGATGGATATCCAAAAACCCGAACAATCCAATGGATTTGGATATGGGTAATAAATCATAAAAACCGATGGATTTTAAATGAATAATGGATTGAGTCATAAAAAAATGGATATGGATATGGATAAAGTAATACCCGAACTGAACCTATCTATTTCCATCCCTAGTTGTGGTAGTTAACACTCCGTACAGATCACAAAACTCAACACCAGCAAGCTCAAGTATAGTCTCCAAGTTAGTGTCTTCATTAGAGGAATCTCCACCACGAAAATACAAGTCTCTTAGTTAAGAGATTTATCCCGCCTCACCACTAGTCTTATTTGTCAAGGAGCCATCACATATAGAAGAGGCTATGAAGGAGCAAGTATGGCAAGAAGCCATGCAATAAGAGCTTGAAGCCATTGAAAAAATAAAACTTGGGAGCTAGTCGACATACCGGAAGGTAAAAATATAATTGGCTTGAAGTGAATTTTCGAAACAAAGTTTTTGGAAGATGGAAGCATCTAATAAATAAGGCAGAGTTGGTAGTAAGAGGCTACGCCTAGCAACCAGGAATAGACTTTGAATAAAATTTCTCGCCAGTTGCTCAATTAGAAACTGTTCGAGTTGTATTGGCACTAGCAACGCAGAAATGGTGGACAATTTTTCAATTTGACATAAAGTCAGCTTTTTTAAATGGAGAATAGCAAGAGGAAGTTTATGTGGCTTAACCACTCGGATTCAAGAATCAAAATGAGCCAAATAAAGTGTTTCGACTCAAGAAAGTGCTTTAGATGAGTTCTTCCATAATAATGGTTTTGAAAGCAGTATGCATGATCATAATTTGTATGTTAAGAAGCAAGGTACGGATCAATTTATGGTAGTAAGCTTATATGTTGACGATATGATCTATAATCGGTCTTCATCAGGTATTATATTTGAGTTAAAAAAATATATGAAAAGAATTTTTGACATGATTGATCTTGGAAAGTTGAGATATTTTCTAGGCTTAGAAGTTACTCAAACAGATGATGGTATTTTTCATGACACAAAGGAAATATATGGAGGACACGTTAAAAAGATTCAACATATTGGGTTCTAACACTGTTGCTACTCCGATGCACACCAATGAGAAGCTTTGGTCAGGTGATGATATTGGAATGGTGAACGGAAGCTTATACAGGAGTTTAATTGGTCGGCTTATTTACTTGACATATTCTTGTCCAGATGTTAGTTTCTCAGTTGGTGTTCTTTCTCGATTCATGCATAAGACAAGTAAGCATCATTTTGGAGCTACAAAAAGAGTATTACGTTACCTTGCTGGCACTAAGGATTATGGTATTTGGTTTCATGAAGCTCAAATTTTTACTCTTAAAGGGTATAGTGGCAATGATTGGGCATAGGGATGGCAATTTGGATTCGGGGCTCGGGGATCCCCGCGGGGATTCCCCATTTGGGGCGGGGATTGGGAAAAAA
>JAOQMS010033155.1:0-14710 GCA_027563885.1 Erythroxylum longipes | reverse complement strand
TCAAAACACTTTAGACAGTCCTTACCCATTCCATATTACCAAAATACCCTTTCCAATTGGTGAGGGGATGTTACATACCCTCCTTGGAGGCCCAGCGTCCTTGCTGGCATACCAATCTGGGTGCTGGCTCTGATACCATTTGTAATAGCCCGAACCACCCCGCTTATAGATATTGTCCGCTTTGGGCCTTGGCCTAGCCAAGCCCTCACAGTTTTTCTCTTCCTGCACACTCGCTCGGGAAAACGAGTCTTTAAGAGAGAGGTTTCTATAGCCTTATAAGGCCTATTTCATTCTTCTCTACAATTGATATAGGAATCTAACATTCCACCCCCTTGGAGGCCTAACGTTCTCATTAGCCCACAGGCCTAGATCCACCCCTTTGGAGGCCCAGTGTCCTTGCTGGAAAACAGGCTTGGATCCACTTGAAGTAAATCAGTTGTTAATATAGAAATCACATATAATATGTAAAATACATAAGAAGGGGGGTTGAATTGTGTTAAATCGTCTAAGTTATGAATCTTTAAAATCTTCTTAATTTTCTTGACAGATTCAGACGATTACAAGTTTAAACAATGCACTTAATTTGATGAGTAATGTAATAGCAAAAATTAGTATCTGTTCTTCTAACAAAAAGAAAATTAAAAAGGTAAGAGTTAGAGAATATGACATTGGGATTTATACTGGTTCAACCTTAACCTTAGGCTACGTCTGGTCCTTAGATTTTGTTTGAGATTTCACTATCTCCTTCAATGTTACAAGTATTATTTCTACACTTGCAGAGCCTCTTCAGGTCTCTTTCACAAAGTATTCTTTATCTGCTTCCTTAGCCTCTTCAGGCTCTAGCCTTCCTTTCTCTCGAAAAGATATTGTTTGAGTTTTTACACTCACGTTACAGATGTATTTGGTCTCTTTCTTTCTTTCTTTTCTCTCAGAATATTTTTCACAGCATAAGCACTTAAGCACAGAATTTCTCTAAGTGTTTTTGTACATACAAAATTAATTTTAAAGTCTACGACTACGACTAATATTTATAGCCTAAGTCTCCAACGGTCTTCTTGAGAAATCTGCTTGTCGAGTCTTATAAATTCTGTTATTAGTTGAGTCCTGCAACTAAATCCAACTAACTAATGTTCTTGGCACATTCTTCAATTACATCAACTTACTTAGATTCGTATGCTTTATGCTTCATTTGATGTCTTAGACCTGATCACTTCGTTTGATGTCTTAGACTTGATCACTTCGTCTGATCCGTCTTATTTAGCTTTTACTTAAGCATCATCTTGATTTGATGATTTGTGCCACTTATATTTTTCTACGCGCTTAACAAATTTATCAAAATAGTTCACACACTTCTATTATTATTATTATTTGACTTTCATCGAAATCAATAGAAGAAGTAAAGTCTTCTTGACTTAACAATCTCCCCCTTTTTGATGATAACAAATGATCATAATATTAAAAGATAAAAAATATTCAGACAAATAATATTCAGAGTAATAACGCAAAATGTAATATACAAAGATGATATTCAAAACTCCTTTCTACTGTTCTATCTATCTATCTATCTATATCTCCCTATCTCCCCCTATTTGTTATTAATCAAAAAGATAGTTTATTTTAAACGCTTCAAAATTTCAGAAAACATTTGTTGAATATTAGTGCAGATCGTCTTAAGGTCTTCTGCTATAGAAACATGTAGAAGTGCTAATTCCTCATAAAGATCACCCACTACATCACCCAGTATATCAACTTTAGTATTGATTTTCCTAATGCTTTTAGCTAAAGCTTCCTGAACTTCCGTCTGTTTGTGACTAGCTTTAGTACATTCGATGAAATTCTTCAAGAGCTCCGAATTAAGAGTAGAATCTTATAGCATTTCACTAAGTGGATGAACATACTCAAAAACATATGGTTTTCTAGGTGAATCGTCTAATTCTATGATTTTAATAAAGGGTATTTTGAAAGGTGGTTTTTCAATAGGGATATCAAGATCATTAGGTCTAGGTAATTTGTAAATTGGTTGCCCTAGAAGGTGTAAAATATTTTTAACTGAAGGAATGCAACCTAAGGGTTTGAAATGAATAAGTAAATGCACAAAGGTTTCTAAGTTAAAAACGATACCTTCAATTGTGATACTTTCAGACCTTCCCTCTGATATTGAGCCAACTACCTTGAATCTTTCGTCTTCAGTAGATGCTCCAAAATTACTTCCTGATGCCCTTGATATATGATGTGATACATAGACGCTTACAGGTTGAGCTGCGTGACATACATCGTCTATGCTCTTTACTGCTGCTTGAATTTCTTCTTCTGTGAGATCAACTTCTTATCTTTCAGGAAACTTCTTCTTCTTCCCTTTTTCTTTGCTGTCTACTGGTGATGGAATTTTAGGTTGTACATTTGGTACATCTTGATTGTTGTTCTGCTTGTCACTGGATAGATTTTATAAGGATTTTTTGTAATCTTCAACAAATATGGTTTTGCCTTTTCGTCTCACAGAATACTATATAATCTTTGTTCTTCATGACTTAAAAGATGTATCGACTGATCATTTACTGTTATAGGTTCAATTTGAACCTTAACTTTTCATGTAGTAGGTTCTCTAATGATAATTGAACCTTTGTTACGATCAGGTGTTGATTCTTCTATGGCCTTCATCTTCAAATCTTCTTTCTTTATCAGTTGAGGAGGGTCGAAAGTTACTAATTGCTGTTCAGACGGCGTCTTTGTCTTCTTTTCAACAGTCTATGTCTTTTATGGAACAGCAGTCGATGAAACCTTCTTCTTCTGAATAGGCTTCATCTTGTTTTGTTCTTCTACTGGTTTGAGAGGTAGTTGTTGTTGAGGCTTCTTCTTCTCAAACACTAACTTCCTTTTTATCTCTGTCTCTCCAAACGGTTGTTCTTGTTAAATCTGAGGGATAGAGATGGTTGGTTTGACTGGCTGTTGTTATTTCTTTTGCTCCTTTTCACTCTCAGAGTCTGCACCAAGAATCAGAACTCTTTGCTTCTTTTGTTCTTGTTATTGTAAGGTCATTAATCTTGGTGACCTTCTTGACTTCTTGAGCCTTTTTTATTGGAGCATCTCAGCCTTCCTCTTTAAAGACACTTAGTGAGTTGGTTGTTAAACCTTGGTTTCCTTCTTTTATGGAATATTTTTGGCTTGTATCATTTTATCAGACGATTGTTCAACCTTTACCCTTGCTAATATTCTTTCTAACGATCGAGGTGTTGCTTGTTTTTCAGACGGAACATTTCTTTTGCTTTGTCTTTCTGAAAGCCCCCCTTAGACTGTGCTCTCGGTGTGAAATCTTCATCCACTTCGGATCCAGTCTTGATCCCCATTTTGTAAATATTAGAGGCATTGATAACACTCTTAACATTTAGCTTTACTATGTTTCCTCTACCAAGTAGGATTCTAGATGCTTTGAAAAAATTGTTAACAGCATACCATAAGGTAAAGAACCACTCTTTAGATGATATTCCCCCTAGCTTTTATAATGTACTTGAGAATCAAAAACAGAAGATTAACAAGTTGGTGAGTGAGGAGATGAAACAGACGGTGTTCATCATTCATTATCACCACGTCCTTTGATCCTGCTCTTGGTAGGATACAATGGAGAAGAAGTGAGTGAAGAACTCTAGCCATCGGAAAGAGGGTTGAAGACTTCTTGACTCCTGGATTACTAAATCCATATAGTTGTCGATTAATGTTGGCTTTGTCTATATGACTTTGAGTGATCCAATCTATATTGTTGAACAATTCTACTCCTTCATTTGGACACTTAATGTCCTCCACCATGAAATTTTGTGTGATTATTACTGACAACCCATCTACTATCGATACCAAGGTATTGTCTACTACCTTCGTATTATTCCAAAACTTATATATTTCATTCAGATATACCGTCTCTCGGATGTTGAAGAAGTTCTTCCATCCAACTGCTTCAATCTCAGGTTCGATATTCATCCAAGCATTCTTCAAAGAAGTGAAATCGACGAGTCTTCTATAGACAAGAGATTTTGACATTTTCTAATCTGTAAAAGATAAACACTAAACAAAGAAATGTATTTTGCTTTAAGAAGCGAGGTTAGTATATAGAGAAAATTAAAAGAAAGATATGAGATGAAATGAGAAGAGTTTGATGTTTAGAATAGAGAGTTAGATTGTCTTTGTTGAGAATACTCTGAACAAGTCTGTTTCGAAGTTTTTCTAAAAAATTATAGAGTGTAAGGTGTTGCAAATTTTGATATGATTGCTCTTTTTATATACCCTTTTAAAAAGTTACCGTTTGTAACATTTGCAACTAATCTACTGGTAATTATAAGATTGAAACTACCGAGTAAAAGTGACCGTTACTATTTAGTCTGAAAACTTGCGACTTTTTAGCTTCTTCAGGACGAATCGTTTGGATCATGGAGTTTCAGACGAATGGTCATTTACCATCACCATATTCAGATTTAGTCTGATTTCCTTGAATTTGTCTTCACTTAAGGGTTTGGTGAAGATATCTACCTATTGTTGATTCTTCTCAACAAATTGTAGATTGATGATCCCTCTCTGTACATAGTCTCGGATAAAATGGTGTCTAACTTCAATATACTTTGCCCTTGAGTGTTGTATTGGATTCTTTGAGAGATTGATAACACTTATGTTGTCATAGAATATTAGAATCTGATCTTCTTGGATAGAATAATCCTCTAACTGATACTTTATCCATAATATCTGTGAACAACAGCTTACAGCTGACATGTATTCAGCTTCTGCAGCACAATTAAACTTTGCCTCTTGCTTGGCCAAGAAATTAGATTATGACTAAGAAAGTGACAACATCCACTTGTACTCTTTCTATCAATCCTATCTCCAGCATAATCAGCATAATAGTAACCAATTAACTTGAAATATTTACCTTTCTTATACATTAAGCAAAGATCAGTAGAACCTGCCAGGTATCTCAATATTCTTTTAACAGCAATATAATGAGATTCTGTAGGATCTACTTGAAATCTTGCACACAAACAATTACTAAACATTATATCAGGTCTGCTTGCAGTTAGGTAAAGCAAAGAACTAATAATTCCTCTAAAGAGAGTTTGATCAATCTTCTTACTAGCTTCATCTTTAGTTAAGACGATTGACAGATGCATAGGAGTAGACATAGGTTTAACATTTTCCATTTTATATTTGACTAAACGCTTTTTGATATACTTTTGATGATGAATAAAAACCTTTTCATTAGTTTGTATAATTTGTAAACCAAGAAAGAACTTTAATTCACCCATCATACTCATTTCAAATTCACTTTTCATAATATTTTCTAAACTTGAACATAATTTTCTAGAAATAGCACCAAAAATGATATCATCTACATATATTTGTACATCGATAAAATCATTTTTAATATCCTTCCGAAATAATGTTTTATCTACTTGACCTCTAACAAAGCCATTTTTAATCAAAAATGAACTCAGACGATCATACCATACACGAGGTGCTTGTTTTAATCCATACAAAGCTTTATGAAGTTTATACACAAAATCAGGTTTATCAATGTCTTCAAAACCTAGGGGTTGTTTCACATAAACTTCTTCTTCTATAAAACCATTCAAAAAAGCACTTTTCACATCCATGTAAAACAGTTTTATATCATGATGAACAACATATGCAAGCAAGATCCTAATAGCTTTTAGTCTAGCTACAGAAGCATATGTTTTATGATAGTCTATTCCTTCTAGTTGATTATAGCCTTAAGCTACTAATCTAGCTTTGTTACAGGTTACTTTTCCTTATTCGTCTAGTTTATTCTTGAAAACCCATTTAGTAACTATAATAGATTTATTAGAGGGTTTAGGGACTAGAGACTAAACTTTATTCCTTGTAAATTGATTTAACTTCTCTTGCATATCTAAAATCCAAGCTTTGTCTTGAAGAGCTTCATCAATTTTCTTAGGTTCTAATTTGGAAACAAATGCTACATTGGCCTCTCTTCTAGACTTAGTTCTAGTTCTCACTCCTTTTGACTTTTCTCCTATAATCAGGTTTTCTGAGTGAGAAGACTTATATTTCCAGTCTTTTCTTAAGCTAATAATTTCAGAACTATCTATCACTTTATCAGATGGATCGTCTGATGGTGAATCATCTAGGTTATTAACTAGGGGAGCAAATAGAGTTTCATCATCAAAATCGTCTCGTCTATCTAAATGAGAATCATCATTAAATTTTACATGTATAGATTCTTCAACAAATCTAGAAACAAAATTATAAACTCTATAAGCTTTAGAATTAATAGAATAACTTAGAAAAATTCCTGAATTGATCTTAGAATCAAATTTATCCAAATTTTCTTTTATATTCAAGATAGTGCATTTGCCACCAAAAGGATGAAAGTAAGAAACATTTGGCTTTCTTCCCTTCCATAATTCATACAGAGTTTTATTTAAAATAGGTCACAAAAATACTCTATTTTGAATATAACAAGATGTATTTATAGCTTCTGCCCAGAAGTACTTAGGAAGATTCATTTCATATAGCATAGTCCTTACCATTTCTTGAATCGTCCTGTTCTTTCTCTCTATAACTCCATTTTGTTGAGGAGTTCTAGGAGCAGAGAAATTATGGAAAATTACATTCTCTTTAAAAAACATTTTGAATTTTTCATTTTCAAATTCTCCACCATAATCACTCCTAATTCTAGGAATAGAAATTTCTTTTTCATTTTGTAACTTTTTGGATAAAACTTTAAAGCATTTAAGAGATTCCTCTTTATGTGATAAAAACAATATCCAACAAAATCTAGTAAAGTCATTAACAATTACGAGACTGTACTTCTTTCCACCAAGACTTGTTGTTCTAGTTAGACCAAACAAGTCTATATTTAACAGCTCTAAAGGTCTAGACGAAGTTACAATGTTTTTAGACAAAAGACATGTTTTAACTTGTTTTCCTCTTTGACAACTTTCAAAAAAGAAATATTTGTTAAAACTTATCTTTGGTAAGCCTCTTACCAAATCAAGTCTAACTAATTTGGAAATATGTTAAAGCTAACATGACCTAGCTTTTTTTGCCAAATCAGTTTCTCATCATCTTTTGATATAAAACATGAAATATTTTTACTTTTCAAATCGTCTAAGTTGATTTTATAGAGATTATTTCATCTCTTGGTAGAAAAGAATATGAACCGTCCTTGTTTTTTACTATACAACAATTTTGATTAAATGATACTTCAAAACTATAATCACATAATTGATTTATACTGATTAGATTATGCTTTAAGCCATCAACTACATTATCAATAGACGAAAGCGAATCCTTAACAATTTTGCCAATCCCAATTATTTTTCCCTGTTTGTTGTCTCCAAGTTATTGATCCTCCTTACTTATGTTGGAGGTCTAGGAATATAGACCTTCTGCCTGTCACGTGTCGCGAGCAACCACTGTCCAAATACCGTTAGTGGTGGTTGCTTCTTCCAAGTAAGGAGATCTGTAGCATAAATTATATCCTTTTGAGGTCCCCATATTTTCTTGGATCCTTTGGGGTTACTTTTATAATTTTTCTTTGAATAATAAGAATATTGTTTCTTTTTCTTAGCAAAAAAATTCTTATTATAAACAAACCTCTTATTATGAAGAACATTACTATTATGAATAGTATTTCTATTATTGAAGCCTATACCGCTTTTATCATTTGGATGTCTATAACTTCCAATCATGTCATTCATCCTTTTTGTACTTTCTGTAAATTTCGATAAATCTGCTAAAAGACTATTAATCCTTTGTTTTAACTGATTAATTTCCTTAGATCTATCTACGGTTACTTTCTTTTTCATATCGTCTACTTGTTTCTTGAGGAAGACATTTTCTTCTTCTAAGAATTTTGTGTTCTTTATATTTTCAACAAATTTCTTTTTCAATAACCTATATTGCTTTAAAATAACATGTGAATATTCTAACAATTCTAAATAGGCATCCTGAAGATCATCAAAGTTAGAAATTATCTCATCATCACTTTCCCTTTCAGTTACCAAGCATATATTTGCTTGTTTTGATGTTTCTGAGTCGGATTCAGATTCAAATGAATCCAGACCTTCCCATGTTGCCATCATGCTCTTTTTGTTTTCTTGACTTTTCTTTTGTTTTCTTTTGAGAAACGGACATTCAGACTTGTAATGTCCTTATTTATTACACTCATAGCAGATGATAGAACTTTTCTCATTCTTCTAATCGTCATTGCTATTCTTTTTGAAATAGAAATCTTTATTTCCCCTTAATTTCTTTTTCCACATCCTTCTAATATTTCTTGAAATGAAAGATAGATTATCTTCATTTTCACTTGAATCTTGATCAGATTCACTAGTATCATCATTTTTTATTTCTTCAATCTTTAATGCTTTTGAAGATGTACTTCTATTTTTTTGCATCTTCTGATTCTTTTGATTCTTCTTACTAGCCTTCAATGCAATAGATTTATCCCTTCTGGATTTATCTTCAGCATCAAACTCTACTTTATGAATTTCAACGAACCAAGCAATTTGTCTAGCTTCAGCTTGATTAAATCCTTGGCCTCTTGTATTGTTGTTACTTTGGGTCTCCATCTTTTTGGATGACTTTTGAGAATCTTTCAGACATGATCTTGACTGTTGTAGATTCTTCCCGGAGCTTTAAGTCCATTAATAATTGTTTGAAGTCGTCCAAACATTTGATCAATAGACTCATCGTCTTTCATCTTAAACAGCTCATACTGATGAACAAGAATACCAATCTTGGATTCTTTCACCTCGTTTGTGCCTTCATGTGCAATGGCTAATGTGTCTCACATTTACTTTGCAGATTCGCATCCATGAACCTTATCATATTCACTTCTGCTTGGAGCACAACTTAAAAAGAAACTTAACCTTTGAGTTTAATTGAAAGCGAGCTTTCTGATCAACCGACTATTGGTCACAAAAGATGCTTTTTCCTTCGTTGTCTGTTGGGATGTATGGACCACTTTCAATGATATCCCAAAGATCAATGTGTGTGGATTCTATGAAAAGCCACATCTTGTCCTTCCAATAATGATAATCTTCATCATTTAATGTAGGTGGTCTTGAGACCGAGTCACCTTCTGCTATAAAAACATGTGATTCATCTATGGATCTTTATCGTCACTTTTTAAGAGTGTTACTTGGAAACCATACTCTTATACTAACTGAAGTCAATCACTTGTTAATATAGAAATCACGTATAATATGTAAAATACACAAGAAGGGGGGTTGAATTGCGTTAAATAATCTAAGATATGAATCTTTAAAATCTTCTTGATTTTTTTGACAAATTCAGACGATTACAAGTTTAAACAATGCACTTGATTTGATGAGTAATGCAATAGTGAAAATTAGTATCTATTCTGCTAACAACAAGAAAATTAAAAAGGAAAGAGTTAGAGAATATGACATCAGTATTTATACTAGTTCACCCTTAACTTTGGGCTACGTTCAGTCCTCAGAGTTTGTCTGAGATTTCATTGTCTCCTTCAATGTTACAATCCTTAGCCTCTTCAGGCTCTAGCCTTCTTTTCTCTCAAAAAGATACTATTTGAGTTTTCACACTCACATTACAGATGTATTTGCTCTCTTTATTTATTTATTTTCTCTCAGAATATTTTTCACAGCATAAGCACTTGAGCACAGACTTCTCTAAGTGTTTTGTACATGCAAAATTAATTTTGAAGTCTACGACTACGACTAATATTTATAGCCTAAGTCTCCAACGGTCTTCTTGATAAATCTGCTTGTCGAGTCTTATAAAGTCTGTTAGTAGTTGAGTCCTGCAACCAACTCCAACTAACTGACGTTCTTAACACGTTATTCAATTACATCAACTTGCTTAGATTCGTATGCTTTATGCTTTGTCTGATGTTTTAGACTTGATCACTTCATCTGATCTGTCTGATTCAGCTTTTACTTAAGTATCGTATTGATTTGATGATTTGTGCCACTTATATTTATCTGTGCACTTAACAAATTCATCAAAACAGTTCACACACTTCTATTATTATTATTATTTGACTTTCATCAAAATTAATAGAAGAAGTTTTCTTGACTTAACACCACCCCCTTGGAGGCCTAGCTTCCTTGCTGGCACATCGATTTAGGAACCTAGCTCTGATACCATTTGTAACAGCCCGAACCATCCGCTCACAGATATTGTCCACTTTGGGCCTTGGCCCAACCAAGCCCTCACAGTTTTGCTCTTCCTACACACTCTCTCAAGAAAACGCGTCTTGTAAGGGAGAGGTATCCATACCCTTATAAGGCGTGCTTCGTTCTCCTCGCCAATCGATATGAGAATCTCACATTCCACCCCCTCAGAGGCCCAACATCCTTGCTGGCCCACAGGCTCAGATCTACCCCCTTAGAGGCCTATAAGCCTAGATTTACCCTCCTTGGAGGCCCAGTGTCTTTGTTAGCCCACAAGCCTGGATCCACCCACTTGATGGGCCTCCAATTGGGTGGATCTAGGCTTATATCCCTCCAAGGGGGTGGATCTGGGTCTGTGGGCCAGCAAGGACGCTGAACCTCCAAGGGGGTGGAATGTGAGATTCTTATATCAATTGGAGAGGAGAAAGAACTACGCCTTATAAAGGTATGGATACCTCTCCCTTACAACATAACTCTATTTATCTCTTCATCTACACACACGCATCATCATACTTCAACTTCCTTGTTTCATCATCATTCATCTCTTGATTCTATCATCATAAATGCTTTATTTAATAAACAATTCAGAATAACATTAACTCACTAAAATTTAGAGGATGATCCCTTTATTAATACACTACACCCACGTTAAAACACGTATATAAAAACTCGTAATCATTCTTTAAATTCTTCATTATACATATTCCATTTAACAATATCGATGAAGCTTAAAACATAACTTGCTTTATTAGTCTTCAAACTCTTCAAGACACACTTAACCCTAGGTTTCCACACAACCCACATACATCATCCTTCAAAGGTGGAAGGCTGGGTCTTTAATGAAAAATGAAAGAGAGAGCAAGATGAGAGTATCGAGGAGGGGTGAGAACAAAGCTTGCTTTGATGGAGGTGGTAAATGTCTTGGAAATGAAGAAAATGAAAGAAGAAATGGAGAAGGAAGCCACGAAGAGAAGAATAGAAAGTAAGGAACAAGACCATTTAATGGTCTTCCAATTAATTAAGATCATTGCGGGATAAGGACATGGTTTGGCAAGTGACATTGACACATGTCACTTGCCACATGTCCTATCTCTATTGGTTTGGATTAGGCACTTTCATTAACTAGTCCAATCAACTCCAATTTCTACTTCAATTTTCTCCAAATTTCAATGACTGTCCTTTATAAAAATTTTCACTGTCATTTGAATCTTAATTCTACTTCCGTTTAGCAGATGTCCTGCCACTTGGCATTTTTCCTAGTTCAAAATGTACCAAAAAATTCAGGAATTTTCTAAATTTCACCAAAATTTCTATGTCAATACCTATTCACACCAATTCAATTTTCAATACATATGAACCACAATTCATATCAAAAATCACATTTATAAATCAATTATACCTAAAAAATGTCAATGAATGCTTGTATAATCATTTTAATATGCAAACATTAATATTCACATGTGTGTGTATGTCATGTTATGCATGAACATGAAATGTACTTTCTGACTTCTCATTAATATCACATACATCGTATTCTATCGACCTAACCCTTAACATGGGATAATAGGATGTTACAATTTACTTGGTGAACAACTTTTAGATATGTGTTGGAAGGAGCTGAATTTATCGAGAAGTTGTTCTTTTTTTATCTCAAATGTATTCACTTTCGTTCTTTATTATTTTATTCACTTGATTTATTCCATTATTGTCTTTTTTGTTAAAAGTTGTTGAGAGAAATCATCTGTTGAGGTTAACACTAGTTGGTCATATTATTGGGTGTGAAATTCTTTCACAGGTTGTGAGGACAAGGAGTTACGTCAAAGGTTGAGTGGTGTCAACTCAGTAAAACCTTTTATAAAATTATTGACTTTAGTGAAAGTTTCTAATTTAGGTGAGGATCTCGCAGACATAGGCAAGGTGTGTCAAACTATGTTAACAAATTTTGGCGTTGATTTTTAATTTGTGTTTATACGTTTGATTATCTATTTTAATTATGCAAGATTTTGCGAAATGACAACAACCCTTCGGAAACTTTTAAAATCAAATACTATTTAGGAATAACAAGGAAAAGAAACTCTACTAAAGTGTTTGTTGTTAATTCATAACGTTTACTAAAAAGGGTTAGAAAACCCTCTTGTGTTTCACCATTTGCCATAATTAGCCAAATTAGGGATTAAGTGTGCTTTCGCCTCTACCAATGGAAATCACTTAGCGATGCATCACAAGTTGCTTACAATTTGAATCTACAAACCTCAAAATCAATTATACTCAGCATTTCCAGAGATTTCTAATTAACCCAAATTGGAGAAAAGAAGAGGGCTCTTAGAACATATACATCATTGTATATGGTCCACCTCATCTTTCCTAATAGGTAAATCCTTTTATTGATAGTATTGTGTTTGTTTATTCACCTTTCCTTCCATATAATTGCCTACCATAGCTTCATGATTAAAAAATCTACTACAAAATTACTAGATTAGGTCAACAGTTCTCAATCCTTTGAAAGCACAGGAGTTTCTCTCTAATTCCAAAAATTACAAAAAAACTTCATTTCTGGTGTGTGATATGTTTTGTAAGCATTTAAGGTTCCTCTCTGGCCATATGTCCTTAATTGAGGAGGCAAAGAAGATAACATAAATCTCTTTGAGGAATTAGGAATACTGTCCAATCTTAGAAGCCAATTAAGAGCATTTGTAAAAATATTCCCTGCGTTTGATACCAGACATAACTCTTGGGTCTTCTCCCATATGAATTGCGAAAAAACAAGTAGGAAAATAGGTGATTTTTAGACTCTTCCTCCTTTTGATAAAGTATGCAAGCAGAGTTAACAAAAATGTAACACATCCTATCTAAAGTGCTCAGTTTATTTAAAGTTACTAGATATAGTAGGAAGGACTAGCTAGGTATTAGTGACTTATGCCAGACTATAAGAAACTGGTCAATCCTTAGGGAAACTAGTCAATCCTTAGGTTATCTTGGTCTAGCCTGATAAAGTAAACACACACAAGAGGGGGGGTGAATTGTGTGTAAAAAAAAGTCAAGGTAATCTCAAATTTATAAGATCCTGCTACAAAATAAATTTATAAATAAAAGAATCCTATAAACTTTCGAAAGGATCTTGTTAACGTTGAAAAAGAAAAGAGCCTGTTAATAGAAAGGAGCCTGCTAACTCTGAAAATGAAAAGACCTTGTTTAATCGATAGGAGCCTGCTAGCACTAAAAAAAAACTGAGCCTGCTAACATTTAAAAAAGAAAGAAACCTTTTAATCGATAGGAGCCTGTTAACACTCAAAAAGTGAAAGGAACCTCTTTTGATATAAAAACAAAAGGAGCCTATTGTAAAACCTAAGGAGCCTCTTAAAACAACAAACTTATAATGCAAAAATTTAAATGTTAGGAAGGGAGAGAAAATGACATTGTAAATTTGGCTTATAACGAAGCCTACGTCTAGTCCCTAACTATCCAACTTAAGTATTTCACTATAAAAGCAAAGTAGTAATTTCATGAGCCTCTTCAAGCTCACAAGTGTATATTTTTGAAGGTTCTACAACCTTCCACAGTAGTAGTATTTTGCTAGCCTCTACAAGCTCTCAATAAGAAATGTATGAAGGATTTAACAGTCTCTCTTGATAGAGTGATATCACTTTCTAAAGTTCAAAGAGTTTGATATAACTTTTAAGAATATTAATGCTCTAAGATATTTCGCAAATGCAATGGCTCTTTTTTAAGTAGACATTTTCCTCAACTAGCCGTTGCTTAATCTTCAATATTATCTAGGCTGAAATCTTCGATATTCAGAAGTTTTGTTAAGACTTTCAAAACTAATTATTCGAATTCGTAAAAGCCTTTCGGATGTCATAGAACCATTTTTGAATAGGCAAGTTCATAAACAAAGTTCTTGCAAGAAAAGAAGTAATTATCCTATGATTTTATTTCTTTTTAAGAATTATACCATTGCCTGTATAAAGAAATAAATCCAATTTGAATTTTGAAATATTATAAAGTTATCATCAAAATCTTTAAACATAACCCTTGAGCTAATAATCTCCCTCTTTTTGATGATTACAAACAATAGTAGATATATTTTCAAAATTCAAATAATAATAAAGGATTTCGAAAGATACCTGTAAACTTTATATGTTCGTACTCACAGTTATAAAAAAAAAGGAGCCTAACTTTCAAAGGAAGGAGCCTATCGTACAAATTTAAGTTTCAACATTTCAGAAACAGTTATCTAGCAGAAAATATATCATTAAAGAAATTGAAAATAATCATAGATTTAATGCATATGATTAACTATATATTCTCCCCCTTTGTCATTATAAAAAAATAGAGGAAAAATATTAAAGGCATCAAACAATATCATAAATATGTAAGAATAGTTATTGAAGAGATTCAAAATTTTTCTCTTAAGGAAAAATATTAAAGGCATCAAACAATATCATAAATATGTAAGAATAGTTATTGAAGAGATTCAAAATTTTTCTTAAGAAAAAATTTTCTTAAGAAAAATTTTGAATCTCTTCAATAAC
>JAOQMS010033098.1:0-14712 GCA_027563885.1 Erythroxylum longipes | reverse complement strand
CGTATTTTATTTGTGTATAACTTTCCAAAAGAAAATTGATTAAAGTGTAATATGTTTCGTTTTCGGTTTGAGCTAATCGAAATTCTGGTATAAAAATTTTTTTGGCAACTCTTGTAAACGAAATGTTTCTGAATAAAAGTGGGCCCAAATTTGTGATTATTGATTTGCGCGTATTCGTAATAGAAAAAAAAGATTTATACCGACTTTTGATTGTTTAGTGATGTAACACACCACCCTCGCGGGGCACGGACTCGGGCATCACCATCGATATCGGATTCGGGTCCAGTGGGATTGGAGTGTTAAACTTAATATCAAGGAAATCAGATTACACATTAAGGACAATTAAGAAAATAAAGGAAAAGAATAAAAACTCTATTGAAGCCTAGATTTGGAATGTCGGAAATTCCTGAAGCTCTTTTTGATCTCACCAATTTTGAACCACTGTGTGTATGGATGTTATGTTTTTTGTTGTATTTCATGTTCTTATATAATGCTTTACAGTTCTAGGGGTGTGTTTAAGGTTTCTCTACTTTGTTTGATTCCAAAAATAGCCTCGAACCTTAAAAAACATGAAAAAATTTGCACTTGTAAATCTCTGTTCATGATTGTGACTCCATGCTTTAACCTCCCTGTCATAATCATGATCCCTTTTTCATGATCATGATAGAGCCATACAATGCCCTACGCATGTTTGTCACAATTGTGCTCCTTGAGGCATGATTGTGACACCTTCAAGCTTCCTCTATCATCTTTGTTCTTCAATTTCCTAATTTCCAACACTTACAAATACATCAGACACCTCATGAAATATAAAATTAAGATTGAATTCATTCTCTAAACCCCATAAACACTTAGAATATAATCAAATACTAACAATAGCACAATTCTAAGCCTATATATATGATAATCATTTGATAAACACTTGAAAACACATTAAAACTTGACAGCTAGTCGTGACATTAGTCAAAATAAAAACTAGACCTACTATTGTAGTAGTGGTGAGTCTAGGTCGATCTCACAGAGAGTGTTCGGTTAAAGTTTATGAAATGAAATTAACCAGTGTTTAGGTCAGGGGTTGTTTGGCTTGAAATAAGAAAATAAAATGAAATTAAACTAAAGAAAAGAAAACATGTAAAAATGATGAAGCGATGAATTCGTTGGGAATCTGGTTCTTTGGTTCTATCTTGATCTATACCCTAATTAACATATTTCGATGATTTGTTATTCTCAAACCTCTCCTAGAAACTATTAATCGTAGGTTAATCTATTAACCTCAGTTTTACCTTAGGTTGTGCTTAATCAAGATACGATCATTAATTAAACCTAGCCACCCAATAACCTAGGATACGATCTTTATATTCGATTGGATAACCGCATTATGAATTAAGAAAATCGATTAATCAAAATAACATCCACATACGATGCGTCATTTAACCTAAGTTATGTTATCCGTAATGATTATGAATCATTAGTCTCTAAACATAAATTTCTAATATAAAAATTACAGATTATATCAAAATTCTAGCAATGAGTTTGCAAATAAACATTCCAATGAACACATTAAAATCATCGTTTCATGGTAACTAAATCCATAAACAAAGGATAACATGACCAATTTAGAAAGAGAGAAAGGAATAACAAATACAAGGAAGGAATGCTTAACCAATTTGTAGGTGTCGATATCGCCTTCGAATTGGTGTCAGGAAGCTACCCCTGTGGAGAGTTTACCTCCCTCTTCATGCTCTCCCGAAGCTCCCAAAGGTCCCTCATGATTTAACCCATCTGAAACACCTCTCTTCTTTTCTCTCAGTCGAAACACATCAAAACTTTCATCTCCTTGTGCTTTCACAGAAATGATACTTTTATAGCGAAAATCAGGGTTGGGTGAGCTATCATTGTGTCACACCTGTGACTTGGTGTGTTATAGATGTGACACACTATGTATGGGCGTAAGGAATAACTCACGCCCATACATGTATATTGCACAACTGAGTTTTAACTCACAACTGTGCCATAATTTTTTTTCATGGTCATGAGTTATCATCTTCCAATTGATCTTTTCCAACTTTTACTCTCCAAATGCAGCAGTCTTCTTCAGTTTCTATTCAAATTCATGTTTCCATTCTCCTGCTGCTGCGTTGTCTTCATGCTTAGCTATCTTTTTGGTCCTTCTTTCCCACTCTGCTGACATGTTTTGTTCTCTCCCCACCTACTGCATGCATATTCTCTTTAGCTATGTGTTTTATGCTCTATGTCCCTTATATGCAAAAACATGTACGTGTTATCGTCTTCTGCTTCACGCTTCCAGCTACTACATGCCTTGCTCCATCTTTATAAATTACTATCTTACATGGGTGTGAGGAATAACTCACGCCCATGTATCTTTTTGCACAATCGTGACACACACACTCACGACTGTGCAACTTTTCCAACATGACATGAGCAATTTGATCCTTCATTCTTTTATGATTTATCTTGCCTTCTCTTATTCTAATCTTTTACTTTGTTATTCCATGAAGAAAAGTGGATGTGAATCTTCTGAAAATGACTTAATTATAATGCTTTCAACTCACTTTAACTCCTTTGCTTCCGAATTGTGCTTAAAACCACATATGAGTCAAAATGAGTGTCTTAAGCAATTTCAAGTCATTAATCGCTAAACGTTATGGAATAATTATACAATCAATTAGGCACATATCAATTTTCCCCATGCTTAGCTTTTGGCTATCCTAGGGCAAAACATCAAAATTAAGATCATAGACCAAAAACATTTACTGATTTCCCATATGTTCCAAGAATACATAATCATAAACAAAGATGAACGACTTTCAAAAATTATAGCAAGAATTTAACATTCAATGCTTCTATTCATGATCAATCAACATTGAATACCTTTAAAAACTGAGAAATCTAATGGTAGACTTTGAAAATGTGTTTAAAGAAGATATATTATCAGGTACACTCAACACCATTCACAATGACATTCCTTAACTTTGCATATCATTTTATTTCTCCACTACTAAGGTTCACTTGCAAAATCATGGATCAAAGGACTTTTGAAGGTTGTAATGTGGGTAAAGATAAGTTGAGATGTATTTGGGTAAAGTAGCACAAACATCAAAGCTAGTGAAGCAAAAATAACACTCAATTGTAAAAACCAACATTCACTCACAATTGTGTACATCAACTATGATGAATGAAAAATGATATTTTCCAACTCAAATTCAAGCTCCCATACACAAACTACCTTAAGCACAATAAAGATTGATGACAAGAATAAATTGAACTACAATGAGTGAACCTTCCAAGCCAATAACCACCTTATATCATCATACTCAGATAACCCATTCAATACAACTTTAGGAGGAAAGATTAATCATAAACAACTTTTCAACGCATATGCGCTTCCTCCTTGATACATTTATTTAAACATTTTCGTTTCTTTTTTCTTTTCTTTTCTTTTTCTTTTTCTTTTTCTTTTTCTTTTTGGCTTTTCTTTTTCTTTTCATGTAAACATTGAAAGAAACTTCATCAACATAGGAATTTCAATGATAAGACATAAAATAGCATCCTAATCATTATAACCAACCCACGCATATGTACACCCTCACACTTATACTTTGTACATCCACAACTAAATAATAAAAAGGCTCCACTAGCTTTATGGCTTAGGTAGGACATTTGGTTAAGTTTAAAAGAATATAATGTGGTTCATACAAAAAGAAGGGTATAAAGCTCAAGGGGCTTATCAAAAGTAAAATCATATAATGGGTAGGCTATTTGGCTAATGTAGTTCAGAAAAACTAAGAATGCCTAATCGTTTTCATGTTAACGCATAGGATAAAAATGTGGTCTCGAATACAAATTCAATGCAAAATTAGGATGTACATGCTATGAAGGTCACACCTTATCAAAAGACAATAAGACTAATATGAATGTGTTAGTTTAATAAGGCTTAAAATCCCATTGGCTTTGTCTACCACTAGTCACTACTCTTCTAAAGATAATGCACATTGACCAACCACAAGAGTAAAAGTAAATGTTAAAGTTGCTATGAAATTCTCTAGTCAATTCACACTTTAATCATGACTATATAATCCTATAAGTAACAAAAAACGAGAAAATGTTTGTTTTGTTTGTTTTATTCTTTCTCTTATTTTGATTCAAAACTTAAAAACAAGAAATAAACAAACTAACATAGAAACACACATGCATATAAAAATTAAATGCATAAATGTAAAGGAAAAGAAATTTACTTCTCTTGGGTTACCTTTCAAAAAGAGCCTTTGTTTAGTGTCGCTGGCTCGACTCCATACTTCTCCTCATGTGACAAAATTATGACCTTCTGGTGGCACATACGGTTCCTCCACGTGAGGTTCTTCCAAATGAGGCCTTGGTTGATAATCATTCCATTTTAGGGTCTTCCCTATCCCTAAACTCTTAAGGTCTACTAAGTCTATGTACTCTGAAAAGATCTCAAATGTTTCTTCACCTTTTTCTTCCTCGTTTAATTCCTCTAACTTGCTAGGTAAAAGTAAAGATTCATTCTCAACAACAAAATGGAACTCAGTATTTACCTCTAAGCTAAAAGATATATCCGTTTTCGCTTCGAGCTCCTTCTCCACTTCTTTAACGTAAACAATTCCTTGAGTAGTACAATCAAGATTCTCAAGTTCTTCATCACTTTAAAATTTCTGCACTAACTTCCATTGGATACACCTCAGGTTGATATGGTTGATCCTTTTCTATTTGTGATTTTAGGCATTCGATCGTCTCAGCCATCTCAACCATTTGGCTTCCCATCTTATGGAGTCTAGACATTATATCATGGTGGAACTGCCTTATATTCTGCTGAATTTGTGACATATCATCTTGGTACTGCTGTACACTCTCTTGAAGTTGATGCATCGTACTCTGTTGAAATTGAAAATTGTTAGTATTGATAGTCTCGATAATTTCATCTAGAGATATACTCGAGTTTTGCTGGCTCTCGAGCTCTTGAGCACTAGACCATGTATCCTACCAGCGTTGCCTTTTATCCTGCTAGAATTATAGGGTATTTTGTTGGAGCTGCTGTATATTCTGTTGAATTTGCTGTATACCCTATTGAAACTATTACATATTCTATTGAAATTAAATATTATTAACAGTCGTAATATTAATCCTACCTTCTATAGGTGTACCTAAATTTTGTTGGTTCTCCACATATTGGACGCTTTGCCTTCCATTTAGCTAGAATTGTAGAGTATTTTGTTGAAGTTATTACATATTCTGATGAATTTGTAGCATATCTTGTTGAAACTTAATAGTGTTAGCATCAGAAGTCTTGATAAAGTTGTCTAGAGATGTACCCAAATAGTGATAAGAAGCTTCTAGTACATGCAGGAATTGTTGTGTGTCCTGTATACTATCATGGAAGTAATTCTGTTGATTATCACATCCATAGTTAAAATTTGTATGATCACTCCAAACATAATGATAAGGTTGGGAATATGAGTTATGAAAGAAATTACTTCCGTCAATGAATATAATTTTTTTCGAATTTTAAATAACTAACACTAAACAAAAAGTGAAAAGATCAAGATTAAATTAAAAGAAATAAATTGCAAAAAAAATATAAAAACACCAATTAAAATCACAAACAAAAACTAAAACATTGCATTCCCAGACAACAACGCTGAGATTGACAGTACGTTGTAATGCTAGTCAAAATAAAAACTAGACCTACTACTGTAGCAGTGGTGAGTACAAGTCAATCCCACAAAGACTGTTTGGTTAAAGTTTATGAAATAAAATGAACCAGTGTTTAGTTTATGGGCGTTGTTTGGTTTGAAATAAGAAAATAAAATAAAACTAAACTAAAAAAATTAAAGAAAACATGAAAAAATGATGAAAGCAGTGAATTCATTAGGAATCCGGTTCTTTGGTTCTATCTTGACCTACATCCTAATTCAACATATTTTGATGATTTTTTATTCTCAAACCTCTCCTAGAAACTATTAATCGTAGGTTAATATATTAAGCCAAGTTTTACCTTAGGTCATGCTTAATCAAGATACGATCGTTAATTAAACCTAGCCACTGAATAACCTAGAACACGATCTCTAGATTCAATTGGGTAATCGCATTATGAATTAGAAAAAACTGATTAATCAAGGCAACGACCACATATGATGCATTATTTAACCTAGGTTATGTTATTTCTAATGATTACGAATCTTTAGTTGCTACACATGAATTTCAAATATAACAATTACGGATTATATCGAAATTCTAACAATGGGTTTATAAATAAACGAGTCAATGAATGCATTAAAAATTAGCTTTTTATAATACCCAAATCCATACACATCGGATAACATAATCAATTGCTAAAAAGGGAAAGAAATAACAAATACAAGGAAGGAATGCTTAACCGAGTTGTCAGCATTGATATCGCCTCCGAATCGACATTGAGAAACTACCCCTACATGGGTCTTCTCATGGTGGAGAGCTTACCTACCTCTTTGTGCTCTCCCGAATCTCCCAAAGGTCCCTCACGATTCAGTCCAGTTGAAACACCTCTCTTCGTTTCTCTTGGCCGATACACACCAAAAATTTCATCTCCTTGTGTCGGCACCTAAACGATGCTTTTACAGTGAAAATTAAGGTTGGGTGAGCTGTCATTATATCACACCCATGACTTGGTATGTCACAAATGGGCTTGAGGAATAACTTACACCCATACATGTATATCATATCTGTGAGTTTTAACTCACGACTGTACAATAATTTTTTCATAGCCATGAGTTGTTATCTTCCAATTGATCTTTTCTAGCTTTTACTCTCCAAGTGCATCAACCTTCTTTGGTTTCTATTCAAATTCATGTTTCCATTCTCCTGTTGCTACATTGTCTTCATTCTTGGCTAATATTTTGGTCCTTGTTTCCCACTCTGCTGGCGTGTTTTGGTCTCTTCCCACTTATTGTATTGCGTATTCTTCTTAGCTGTGCGTTTCATGCTCTATGTCCCTGACATGCAAAAACATACACGTGCTACTGTCTTCTGCTTCATGCTTCAAGCTGCTGCATGCCTTGCTCCATCTTCATGAATTACTATCTTGCATGGACATCAGGAATAACTCATGCCCATACATCTTGTTGCACAGCTATGACACACACTTATGACTGTGCAACTTTTCCAGCATGCCATGAGCAATTTGATCATTCATTCGTTTATGCTTTTTCTTGTCTTCTCTTATTATAATCTTCTACTTTATTGTTCCATGAAGATAAGTGAATATGAATCTTCAGAAATCGACTTAATTATAATGCTTCTGACTCACTTTAACTCCTTTGCTTCCAAATTGTGCCTAAAACTTTATATGAGTTAAAGTGAGTGTCTTAAACAATTTCAAGTCATTAATTGCTAAGCATTATGGAATAATTATACAATCAATTAAGCATATATCAAAACTCCTACAAAAAAAAGTATAAACTATACAATTATTAATATAACTAGCTTCATTGGAAAAGCACTATTCCTTAACAAAGAAACAATAGAAATTGAAAGGATCAATTTTACAAAGGTATATGTTATTGTAGAAGCAATGAGTTACATACTTTAGAAAATCCCAATCATGAAACTTAGTGGTAACTTTGAACTAGTTGAAGACATAGTTAGAGTGACATATTCTTAAAGAACTATTGCCCTTAATCTAAAGAAAATGTGGCAACTAGTAGGAAAAGTGTATAAAATATGTAGTTTTAATGAGCTAATGGGTGAAGATTCAAGAGAAACACCACCTTTTATTGAACAATCAATTATAGAACCAATTATAATGGAGGTAAACCCTATCAGAGATGAAACACCAACAAACAAGGCAAATTGCCCTAAGGAAATAATTGAAACATAAGGTTAACCTATCTCTACCGTTAAAGTAGATACAAAAGAAGAAAGCAATGAAACTAACCATGATGTTGTTGGGAATCTTTCAAACATGGAGACTAATGATGAATTTGAAACTGTGTGTAGAAGGAATTCTAATAGAAGAAAGAACATCTCTTCTTCTATTAGAAAGCATGAACTTAATAGCTTGGAATGTAAAGGGTTTAAATGCCCCCCAAAAAAATCTTATGCATATGGACATTATTGTTAGAAAATAAGCATAGTGTTATAGGCATTTTGGAGTCCAGAATAAGAAAAGAAAACTACAACCTCCTCACTCTTTTGTGAAGCTTCTAGAGGCTTATAACTAACGATAATTTTCATCTTAACGGTAAAATTTTTGTGTTAGTCAATGAGGACAAGATAGAGTTTCTTCACTTTATGGAAATTGATCAAATGATTCTTCTAAGGGTAATATGTAAAGATCAAAATGTTATAATGCACATTTCTCATTTATGGTTATAATTATAATTTCCAAAGGCAATCATCATGGTCTAAGCTTAGAGAGATCTCTTAGGCCATATGTCTCTTGATTAGAGACTTCAACTCCATCATATATCTAGATGAAGTAGATAGTCATAACTTTAATATGACATTCTGTCAAGAGTTGAGAAACTACCTAATTGATATATAAGTAACTGATTTACCTTATAGGGGAAACTTTTACACCTAAAATAATAAACAAAAGGAGATTACATTCATGAGGAAGAATTTAAATAAGGCATTATGCAAATTTGAATGGCTACAAGCCTTTCCTCACTCTAAGGCCACATTTTCCAATCCAAGATTTTCTGACCATTCTCCATCAAGTGCATTTCAACTCAGTAAGATCATCTACTAAGACATATAATAGGTTTAATAATTTTTTTGATTAATCCAGTAACTTTCAATGATAGCTTTCAATGAAGCAGTCTGTAGAAGCCTCAATATCAACGTCAATGACACCACATAATTAATATATTTGAGGAAACTGAAGAGCATAAGGGAAGAACTTATAACCCTATATACATTAAATGTTGGAAACACTCATCATCTTCTTACTACAATAAAGACATCACTCAATAAAACTCAATTCGAGTTGTACAATAATCCTACGCGTCCACTACTTAAAGAAGCTAAAAAGAAAGCCTTATTTAACTTCATACAAGCTACCAATTTTGATCATTGACTAATGAAACAGCGGTTTAGAATCACCTAGTAGAAAGATGGTGAAAAAAATTCAGCTTTCTTTTAAAGATCAATCATCTTAAGGAAGATTTCTAATATGATTGTTTCCTTATAGAACAATGGATGCTTGCTAACCATGCTAAATTAGTTCTTAAGTGAAGCTAAAAACTACTTCTCATTTATATTAAGGTCAATTCACCTACAATTTCTTTCATTAATATCATTAAATAGATAATTTAAGAAAATAATTCATATCAGAAATAAGAATCTCTCCAAACTTGTCACCGCTTAGGAAATTGAGAAAGTGGTGAACTCTCTAAGAAACATTAAAGCACCTGGTCTTGGGGTTTCAATGTCAACTTCTTCATCAAAACTTATCCTCTAACAAGGAATGATGTTATTGTTGTTCAATTTGTCTTGTGACTTGAACATAGTTTGTGACAGGATTATTCCTTATGTTATATTGCTTTATGAATTTTTTCAACGCCATACAATCTCTCTTTAAATCATGTCTCTTCTTGCATTTAAACCATATAGGGCACGAGTTGACACATGAGCATAGGCTAAATTATGTTCACATAAGAATTGTAATTTTCTTTATATTTTTGCTTAAAATGGCCTATAATTCTTGCTTATTCTCATCCTAAATTCAAACATGCATAATTACCTAAAACATATTAAAAACTAAGTAAACAAGGTAAATTGGCATGAAAATAAAAAAATAATTAAGAAAATACATGTGTATTTTATGCATATCAAATGTCCTCATATTTAAGCTTTTGCTTATCATCAAGCAAATTAATTTAGTCAGTCTTAACTTGAATAGGTAATACTTTTAAGGAAATTCAACAAATCAATCAAAAAAATCAAAGATATCTATTATCAATTGTGTTATTCATCAATTAATTAGGTATCTTGATACTTATACTAAATCATAAATTAATTAAATTCAAACCAAAATTTTTTCAAATATTAACATAATCCATATAATTTAACTTAATATGCAAAAGAAATATAAATGAGCATAAAGCTTTCACCTTTAAATATTTTAATAATATAAATTAACACTAACATATAAAACTGATTTTTTAGATTATGGAAGAGTTTTTGAGGAAAAGGTCAGCTAATTTTTTGATTTAAAATTAAAAATCTTGTCATAAGTACTCTTAGTTGCTCAACTATGTCTCTAATTCAAATGAACATTAGCTCCACAATGTTGTGGAGGCTAATATGTTGAAAATAGTCAGACAACTGTAACTCCATTTTTCATAATGAATTTTCTTGTTTCTTCAACTTCCTTTACATCTTTGTAGCATGGAGTTGTGTTCTTATTGCTCATTTTTTATGTTAAGAATGATTCTATGTAATAGTCGGTTTCCAAAAATATAAGAGTTAAAGTGTTAGATTACTTAGTCACATGAATTACATCATATTATAATGAATTTGGTGCATTTAGGATATGATTTTATGATTTCATTCACATGCATAATATGAGCATACACACATGAATTTTGATTTAGAAAAATTGCACTCAATTGACATATTCCGGGGTATGAAAGTTTCTAAATAATTGTGACATGATTGTGCATTTCTAATGTCTTATATTTTGATTTACCAGTAAAAAAGAATGGATGGATTATAATTAGCAATTTGGAGTTATTTGTCACAATTGGAAGATTGATGGATTAAAATATACATTTAGACTAGGAAAATTTTCAAGTAGCAAGATAAATTACAATGTTGAAATTTAGGATGACTAAGCCTATAAATTGGGTGATAAATGGCTTAGAGAATTGAGTGAAAAATGGCAAAAGAACTAAGTGACATTTGGAAGCTTAAAGAATGGATATGTAGCTGGCTTAGACACTTGACAAGTTTCCTTTAATTAATCTTAAACCTACACCATGTGACCAACACATTCAACTCCATTGCAATGTTTCTGCTGTACTCTTTCCCTCTCCTTCCTCTCATAGTCGAATCCACACCTCCCTCACATCCTAAGTTTTTGCTCTAAATTTCGTCCATTACTACCTCAAAACCTTTGTTAATTCTTCAGAAAGATAGTTATATTCTGCTGTCTTCTTCTTGTCTTTGCTGAAACTCATCCTACTCCCTCATTGTTCCTGAGATGATCTTGCATGCATATGAGGCAAAGCAGGCTTGATACATTGAGGTGGCATTTGAGCTGAGCAAGTAAGTGAAATAGTGATATTTTGTAATAGCTGGTTTCCATACTAAGGGTTAAAACCTTAGATTATTGCACATGAGTCATATCATTTGAGAATTTATGAAATAAATTTCATTCACATTCATAATATTCTCATACACACATGAAGCATGATTTAGAAAACATAACAAAGATTGTATGTGCACTCAATTGACATATTCTGGGGTGTGAAGGGTTTTAAATGAACATGATGTGAATTGTGTATTGCTTATGTCATGAACTTTGGTTTGGTGGATTATAATTAAGAAATTTGGAATTAATTGTTACAACTAGAAAATTGATGAATTAAAATGTGCATTTAGTTTAGGAACAATGTCAAATGGACACATAGAAATTTAGGATGACTAAGCCTATGAATTAAGATACACATGGCAGTAGAATTTAGTGACATTTGAAATAAATAATTGAGTGACAAATGGCTTAGAGGTTGAGTGGCAAATGGCCTAGCATAATTGTGACATTTGGCAGCTTATGTAGAGGACAAATGGAATGCATGCATAGGGACAAATGTCATTATGAAATGGTGACACCTAGCACCTAATGAGTTAAGCTAATGTAGAAGTTGTTCTGCTATGTTGATTTTTCTCGTCTCTTCCCTCTCACCACTGAATTATCCACCCTCCCATAGCTCTGAAATTTGGCTTCTATTTCCCTCATCACCACTCCAAAATCTTGACAAGATTCTACATCAAGAAAGCTATGTGTTGTTGTCTTTCATCTTGCTGTTTTCTTATTGCTAAAAACCATCCAATTTCGACCTTGTATCTGAGATGATCTTCCCTGAATATAAGGCAAAGTAGACTTGATGAATTGAGGTGGAACTTGAGCTAAACAAGTCAGTAAAGTCATGATCTTTGTGGCATATTGTAATAGAAATTTTATGATGATTGAATTGGGATGGATAGCATGTAGTGTTGATGATGAAGTGTGCTGGAAAAAAATACATGAATTGGATACTTTTCTGTTTTGTTTTTTATGCATGAGAACTGTAGGTTATAGGTTGCTAAATGGATGATTTAGATTGAGATTTGAAGTTTAAATGAAGGCGAATTTATGCTAAAGAAAGGTGCTAGTGAACTGTTCTTGAATTTGAAAAAAAAACTAGGACTATATATATGATGAGATTAAGTGAATGAAAGTTTTTGTTTGTTTTTGTAAACATGAAAGATAAATAGTTTATGAGTTTCCAATTGAATGATTTTGATTTGGAATTGGAGATGAAATTGATGAGGAATTGAAGTATTATTAAGGTATAATTGAGGTATAATTAATAGACTAATATGAAGATGTTTTGAATTTAGTATGAAGGTGTTAGAATTTGGATAAATTGAAGGAAAATGGAGAGTGCACATTCGGTTCACTCATCACACAATCCTGGGAAGGTCTTCCACAATAGTGGGCAATGCTTTGAAATGAAAATTTTCTGCTTTGTGTGATTGTTGAATCAACTAAGGATAACTTACTTTACTTTAGTGTATTTGGACTTGATTAAGGCCTAAAATAAACCTAGATTGATGTTTGATTAATTGGTTAAGGGTTTGATAAGTTTAGGTTGTTAATTGATGTTTTAACTTAAGGAATGATTGTTTTGAAATCAATATATCTAAAATCTGGAATTTATGTGTTAAAGGAATGAAGGTGTTCTTATGAATGCAAATGTGATCCAAAGAATATGAGTAATGTGAACTAGGTATGAATGAATAAGAATTGAGAAATTGTGTGAAATATATTTCTAGAAAATGTAGGTGAATGTATGATTGATGAATTTAGATTAATCAAACTTACTTAAGATATAAACCTAATTATAAACTAGATGTGTACAAGCTATAATGTTTGAATGTTCAAGATTTATGAATAAGGATACATACTTGGAAAGTCAATTTAGCATGCATTGAACATCACACATATATATGTGCATGAGTGAATAATCATATGATTGATCAACTTAGTAATGTGTAAAATATGTGTGTATTGCATGACTAAAGAAGCAAAAGTTGATCATCAGCATCCAGACATTACTGGATCATCAAGGCAATAGCTTTTCTGGAGTGTATTGTGAGTTAACCTAGATGTTTCTCACTATAACTGAATTGTTTTTGGTTAACTTTCAGTTATTGAACTGTTACTTATATGATTGCTATGATTCCAGACATTGAGGAGTTTGATACTTGGGACCGTATATGGAAGTGTTTTCAAATTGTATGTGTATTATGGAATGTGTACTCAAGTGAATGTTAAATGCTGGACTCAGGTCCAAAGAATGTGATAAATGACATTAGCATATTGAATGAAAAGTATTGATAGCATATTATGTGAATTGATGCATCCATTACATTGATATGTATGATCAGATAAAGGAGTTGTGACTGGAGTGACCAATGTGAAAAAGAACTTTAAGCTCAAGGCTTATGCACAAAGAGCCACAGGCTCATCAATAATGAGTCCGGTATCCACAACAGATACGGGATAGTGAATAAAATGAGCCCAATATACAACAGATACGAGATAGTAAATAGGCACTCGGTCACAACAAAGTAAAATGAAAATGGAGTCACGTGTACATTTGCATATATATAACTTTACATGTATCATATGAATGATTGAGATGAATTAATGGATTGTTCTAAAATAGTGTTATGAAATGTTTGTATACATGTTGTACTTGTACTTGTTGAAATATAACAAAATGTGATATGGGATCTGATACTCGATGATGTGTTAAACTTCTTGAAATTGGTTATATACTTGAAATTTATGTTCTGATTAGAGTGATCAAGTCGATGTGGTTCACTCACTGAGTTCACAAACTTATCAAAATTGCAACATTGATTTTTAGGTACAAGGGAGTTCTAGCTGCTAAGGCAACCAAGTAGAATTCTAGTACTGTCATTTTGAGAACAATAATGGCTCAAAGGTCTGATCAGCTGATATCTGAGGAGTCTAGTTAGGATGTGTTTGTTTAACTCCTCATTTCATGTTAAACATTTTGTATGGAGTTGTAAACTCTCAAATGTTATGTAATGTAAATACAAGGATATGAATAGTAAGGGTACAATGTAAGTAAGTAAGTTTATTTTGTGAATATAATGAGGAGATTTGACCATTTTGAATACTTCTGTTATGTGTGATGCCATAATAAGTTAATGTGATTGTTCTAATGCGCCATTATCATAGGTTATGTTTCTCAAATATCCTCTGGATGTTAGGCCCCAATATTTTTTATTTTATTAAGCATGAATTGATTAAGTTTTTAATTAGCCTATCAATGATTGGAGGATTTATTGCTTAGATTGATGGAATTGGAAGTATTAAATTGAGAAATTAAGATTAAGTTAGAGTATAGTATGGTGTAAGTTAAATTGAAGAAGTAAGAATGTATAAGGGAAAAATTG
>JAOQMS010033077.1:0-14714 GCA_027563885.1 Erythroxylum longipes | reverse complement strand
TGTGGTTATTAAGGCCTAAGCCTTCAATCCTAATGAAAGAAAGTCATATATTATGGGTCCAAGTCATAGCCCATAAGCCATCACATAGATATGACCCATTCATTATTTGCTGGACCAAAACGTTATTATCACTTTGGATCAAAAAACTTTAACACTTTCTCTACGTATCATTACAACCCAAAACCTTAACCCATTCTTGGTTATTATGACACATATATCCAAAAACTATAATAAAAATAGCCCATTTGAGAAGCCATGTGCCTCTTGTTTGTTTTCAAGAAGAGAGGTCTTCTACCTCCTCTTCTCTGCAGTTCTTCACTCTTTTTTAAAGATATATTTTGGCTTTTGATGGCAGCGGAACCACTTCTCTCTTAAAAGACAATGTAAACCTTATTTGGTCGAGTGTTGCTATCTTGGTGTTGCAGAAAACACAAAAAAAATCTAGAGAGAGAACTAACGAGAGAAGAAAAACAAATCGTGTCTAATATACACAAATAACTCATGATCCTAGTATAATATAACAACAAACATAGCATATCCAAATTCATGATATGCGTAAATATTTATATAATTATGCACAAAAAATCAATAGCTAAAGTTTAACACAGATTTCGACATCTTGATGTTAGCATGCATATATAAAACAAAATGCCTGCTCTGATACCAATGTAAGAATAATTAAGATAGAACAAAATCACATAGATCAAGTTAAACAGGATCTTTATATATGCATACAAGACAAAAATCACGTACTTGGATTATTGTTGTAGTTATTTTGCTGTAGTTCCACTGGTTAAAGAAAACTTTACTGCAAACAATCTTTAGCCATCTTCTTCGTGTGAAAGCTATAGTAAACAAGAGACACACAAGTTTTTTAATATTTCCATTCATTGGTTTTAAATTCAAAACCTTAACTACCTTTGGTAGTTATTTAAAGAATAATGACCATAATACCCCTCATGGGTGTATGCGATTCATTTTATGTCTTAAAGAAGACAATAGATATTATAATGGTAAATTTAAGTGAAACATCAGGTCAGTAAAAACATAAAGCAATAAACAGTGTAGATGAAATTCCTAGTGAAACAAATGGACAATTGAAATAACATTAAGTGAAGAATAAACAAGAGTTTGAAACTGTAGTTTGAAGATGATCTAACAGAAAGAAGAAACTCTCCCTAGAGGAGGTTACCAAATGAATATTCTAACATGGAATGTAAGGGGGGCCAATGTCCCTAAAAAGGGACTAATGATCAAATATACTACTTTACAAAATAAATTTTTCTTTGTTGTTATTGTGGAAACTAGGATGAGAAAGGAATGCAAGATGCTAAGTTAACTTCTAGCTTAGTGGCAGATCATCAAAAATCATAATTATCATCCAAATGGTAGATTAATGGTCCTATAAGATTCAAGTTTAATGAAAGTTAGCTTAAGTTTCATCTCTGACCAGATAATTTGCCTATAAGTCTATGTGTGGTCCCTAAACCAACAGCTATCCATTTCTTTCATATATAGAAACAATAATGCATAGTCGATAAGTTTCTTATGGAACCAGATTATGGATTTAACTAATTCATTCAGCATAACATGGATGTTATCAGGTGACTTGAACTCCATTCCAAAATTGGAAGAGGTGGAAGGCTTAAGAGCTGCTTGTAACCCTTGTAATGAATTTATTCAATGTCTAGATGATGCAAAACTCACTTATATTCCATCAGGGGTTGTTTCTACACTTGGGTTCTCACCTAATCAGGAAGAAGTTGGACAGAAGTGTTGTCAACTTGGGATGGATGACTGTCTTCCTAAATTGATTTTCCAAGTACTCAAAAAGTTCACTATCGGATCATACACCCATTTAAACCACTATGTAAGTATCTAGATTCAATTTCAACTTAAGGTTTAACAACTTCCTATTGGGATTAATAGGTTTTAAGGAAGGAATTTTTATAGCTGCAGATTCCAAACTTAGAGAATATCTAGCAACTTTGTATCTTAGACGTAATTCCTAGATTCTACAGTTAACAGAAAGAAAAGAATTACACAACTTTTCTTAAGCACTTCTCGATGATCACTCTCTCATAAAGCAAAGAGCAAGGGCTAGTTGTCTAAGAAATGGTGATAGAAACACTTTAAATTATCACAAAGCCATTGTTTCAAAGGAAGCAAGAAACAAAATCATTTCGTTTAAACATAAAAATGTCTAACTTAACTCTCAAACACTACTAATGTAAAGAGCCCATGATTATTTCATTGAGTTAATGAATAAACCATTAAAGGCTTATTCCTCAAAAACCTTCCTCAAGTAGATTTTGCAAGACACTATTTCATCACAGGAAATTAAACTCCTAAACAGTCCTATCACTATGAATGAAATGGAAACTATAGTGGAGTCTCTCTTTACCCTTATAAGGCTCCAGGACCAGATGGGTTTAATGTTAACTTCTTTAGCAAAACTTGGACTCTCACTGGTGGATTGGTCTCTGAAGTTGTTTTTGAGTTTTTCAATAAAGGAACTCTTCATTATGAAATGAACAAGGCCTTTATAACTATTGTGTTTAATTTTGGTTGATTTTACTTGCTTTCATATGTTGAAATTGGTTGCGATTTAATTCAAATTTGATATGAATTGAGTCAAATCAGTGTGGACTTTGCATGGATCTTAATTAGATTAATTTTTGAATGTGGCATGAACTTAAACAAGAAGAATTGTGCATGAAAATAGCTATTACACAGTTGGATATATTAACCATGTCACGGTTGTGCAAGTTAAGTCACGACACTTGCCCAATCTTGCAATTTAACTCACAACCATGAATTAACTTGCACTTAAACGGTCGTGCAAGTTAAGTAGCTTCTATGACTTAATATGTTAATTCACGGTTGTGATATGTTAAGTCACAATCGTGACTTACCAAACGGAGACACACCAACAACATTTTGTTTAATCTGTCATTTTATTACGTGGCATAAGCAAGTGGAAAGCACGAATCCCTAGATCGAGGAGCATACTAAAAATATAAGGAGAGAGTGGCAGTGAAGGGGGACCATTCATTCCATTCACTCTTAATTCTCTACACACTACACACATTCCATTATAAACATCTTTCACACTGCACATACTCATTCGGGGAGAAAACAGAGATATAGAGAGGGAGGCAGAGAATAGAGCTTTGGCTGAGAGAAGAAAGAAGAGAAACAGAGGAGGAAGAGAGAAAAGTAGCAGAGGGAGTAAGCATAGACTAGAGGTAGAAGGCTAGAGCCAACCCCAGAGAGGTGGAGTTTGATTGGAGATCCACCACCAGCTTCATCAATCGAGAGGGTATTTTGTTGTTCATTCCTTTTCATCTCTATTACTAGTTTGCGAAACATTTCTGTTGAACTCATCTGTTAAACTCCTTTATATTTTATGTACTGAACCTATTGTCTTTGTTAAAGATTGATAGTCCATTCAGTATTTACTGTTTTATTGCTTTAATATTTATGTTGTTGTTGAATATAGGATTGAAGTATTTAAGAATGATGAACCGTGTTTATGCTATGATGAGCTGATATCTTTTTCTTGAGGATTAATATAGCTATTTTAGTCAAATATACATGATTGAGGGACTGAGTTGTTGTCCTATGTGTTGCTATAGTTTCTGAACTGAATGGATGTAATAGCATGGTCAAAATTTACATCATTTTGGTATTAAACTAAGGATCGAGAGAAGAAGTTTAATATAGAACGAGAAACTATAGACGCTTAGGTCAAGAACTAGAAATATATTAACTTAAGTGGTAACTAGTAGTCAGGTTTCTTTAATTAATTCGGTTGATAACTTGTCGAAGAGAAAAGTTAGATTAGTTCATTATTTGAGTTGATTTTAGATCATAATTGTTAATTTTAATAAGATAACTAGCCAACCATTTCCCCTTAATCATGCATAGGAGATTAAATTAGTGAAATTAATTTTTAAGTTTTAAGAGTTTTCTACTTCAATTTCTATCCGTTTTTGTTTCCAGTTGAATCAATTTACTTTTTAGTTCAAACATGTGATTTGCTTTAAAGTCTTTCACTCAACAAATTGGGATAAAGTGTTTAGGATTGCATTTTTTTCGTTCAAAATTAATTTAATTGAACCAATACACCTCTATGGGAGATGAACCTGGGTAATCACTACAACTACCTCATATACTTTCGAGTAGGATGGCCTAGGTAGTTTTTAGAACTTTTTGGGAACAAGTTTTTAGTACCATTGTCGAGGAGGTGTTTAGTGTTTTGAAATTGAATTAATTTTAATTATTTTTATTTGCTTAAATGATTTTGATTGTTTGTGGTTGTTTATGCATACATGTTTTATTGTGTTATTTTGTTAACTTGTTTTGTAATTTTCGTTATTAATTTAGTTCTTTCCTTAGTTTGTGATAGGTAAGACAACTTTAGGTAGTAAACTCACTTGGTTTATGATAGGAAGGAGATCTTTAGATAGTGAACATGTCCCTTTTATTGATAACATACATCGAAGATGAAGATCTCAAGGGGACTTTAAAGACGATAGCAAGGAACCCAAGCGTAAAGATCAAATGAATAACCATAAGATGGGTGAAAGGTAGTTGGTGATGAAGGAGTACGCCAGACCACTGATTAGTACTGCAACGTCGTGTATAAGTTTGGGAGAGGTAGCTAGAAATTACAAATTGAAGAGCATCCATTACAACATATTGCCATCTTTCTATGGGGTTCCCAATCAAGAACTTTTAAGTTTCATTGAGAAATTCTATACCACTCTCCAAACATTCCCTTTGGATGGCCTAAATGAGGATCAACTCAGGATAAGGTGCTCCCCATACATATTGAAAGATCAGGCCAAGGTGGGCCAATGATCCTTCCACCTAATTCATTAACTACATGGGAAGAGGTTCACAACAAATCAATAGGAAAATTCTATTCCCATCAAAAGACATTTGAGTTGTGCACCAAGATAGCTACCTTTAATCAGATGGAGGGAAAGCCATTCCACAAGGCGTGGGAATGCTTTAAAATCATACTGATACAATGTCCACACCATCATTTTCGTCTTCACTTTATAAACTAATTCTTTTATTATGGGTTGACACAGAAGTGCCAGTATATGGTGGACAATATAGTAGGAGGAGCTGTAGGAGAGAGGACAACCGAAGAAACTTATGAAATCTTTGAAATTCTTAACAAAATAGTGTAAGGGGAAGAAGAGCTAGAGTTCATGAAGTGAGTTTGAATCAAGAATTGGCTATGCAATTAGCTGAGTTAACGAGGCAAGTAAAGATGCTAATTGCAAGACTACCCTAAAGCATTCCAAATCAAGAAGTGTGTGTTATTTGTGGAACTTGTGGTTATAGAGCGAATCTTTGCACGTACTCTTATAAACCTACAATCATGGTTGGAGAAGCCATCCTAATTTTTCATAGAAGACCAACAATCCACCAATGCAACCCAACAACAAAACAAAAATTTTCAAAGGACAAATTATCATTAAGGGCCATCCTCAAATCAAAACCCGTTGAGCAAACCCTCTTTTGAGGAAAGCCTGAATGCGTTTATTTAGGTCACAACTCAAAATAAGGAAATGAACAATAAAAGGTTCGACTCTTTAGAGGTTTCTGTAAAGAGGATTGAGATCCAAGTATGGAAACTCGTTACTCAAATGCACAAAAATCAAAAGGAAAAGTTGTTTAATCAACCCGAGCAAACCTAAGCAATTAATGTTCTAAGAAGTGGTAAAGTTATTAACAATCATGTTGAGTTTCCTTCTGAGTTGTCTAATGTTGATAACTAAGAGAATGAATGCCTCGCCTAAGAAGAAGATGAGAAGAGTGAGAAAAGCATTGGAAGAAACTCATCAAGTCACATTAAAAAAGGTTAACAACTTAAGCATGACACCAACGACAATGAAGGACAAAAACTGTACGAGATGAGTAGTTTTCCTATCTATATAACACGTTTTATAAGGTCAATGTTAATCTTCCCTTGTTAGATGTGATTAGGAACATTCCAATTTATGTCAAGTTCTTCAAGGAATTAAACACCAAGAAACGAAATTTTGAGCCTAACGAAAAGGTGCTAGTTTTGGAAGTAGCAACTACAACTCTGCAGTCGCATTTACCCCCAAACTAAAAGACCCAGGACGTTTTATCGTGAAAGTATTAATGGGTAATAGTGATGAGGTTAAGGGTATGCTTGATCTTGGAGCAAACATAAACCTTATGCCTCACTCTATTTATGAGAAATTAGATCTAGGACAGTTAAGACCTACGAACATGTGTTTGCAATTAGCTGATAGGTCAATCCGTTATCCGAAAGGAATAATGGAGGATGTGCAATCAAAAGTTGGAGGATTGATTTTTTTGTTAGACTTTGTTGTCCTAGATATAAGGGAAGTGAAGGAAAAGGAAAAGGAGCACTCCATACTCCTAGGGAGGCCTTTTTTAGCCACCACTAACACTTTGATTGATGTGAAGAATGGGAAATTGACCATGATCGTCTTAGGAGAAACAATATAATTTTCAATATTTAGTGTTGAACCTATTCCTACTTCTATTGTTTCTAAAGACTGTTCTTTTATTGATCAAGTTAATGCTGCAGATTTTCATTTTGCCTTGCAGGAAAAAAAAAAGGAAAAGAAGCTAGGCTTGGTTAAGGAGAGTGATGAATGTTGCCAATTGCTAGTGGATGCAATAGAGGAAGTATTTGGGAGATTCGTAGAGACAAATTCGAATGAAAAGGAGGAAATGGTGAAATCAATCACTTTGAGTGACCCACCTTGAGCATGACCATTGAGACGTCCAACTACAAGACATTAAAGAAGCAACCCATTTAATTTTTATTTGTTTTTCAATTATCTGTTATTGTTAATTTTCTTAGTGAACCTTAACTTAGTTTGTTTCTTTATGTGCGTAGGCCTACTCTCCCGTCTCTTCTATCTAGGTTCCTTGCAACTATTATTCATTCCTCGATGTAGTACACCATGTTCCACTCTAGATCAACGCAGTGATCATCCCCACATTAGTATCATATTTCTATCCCTTTCTTTGTTGCTTGCTAGTTTAATTTCTTTTAGTTTTAATGATTGTCCTTGTTTGTGTTAATTTTTGTATTTTGTCTTAGATCCCTCTTTTATTTTTTTGTATCACATTAGGAATAGTGCGATGTTCAAGTGTAGGGGGAGCATTGTTAAATAAAAATAATCATTATTTGTGTATTGTGTGTTTGTTTTTCCAATTTAATATTCAGAGGTGCATGATCATTAAATGATCTCGATCGGGTTTAGAAATGCATAATATGAGTGAATGGGTATACTTGCATGCTTAGACTAATCAACTTGGATTTTAATTAAAAGGATATTAGCTTGTTTTGATAGATGAATGACACTTTTCATTCGGTAAGAATTTGAGCCTTTTTGAATTGTTAAACACCATTCTTTGTTGAGAGTGCTCTTTCATGATTAAGGAACTCTAGAACTCGCTTGCAACTACTAGTTGGGATCACATAACCTTATGCAACATTGAAATTATGAAGGCAATTAGGATTTACCCCTTTTCTTAAAAAGCCTCCATAATGTTACCTTTAATAAACCCCTTTTGAGCTTAGCATGAAATATTTTCTTTCTTTAAACCCAAAATATGAGCCTTGACCTTAGTTATTTATCCTCTTCATTGTACTTATCATAAGGCAAGTTAAGCATTTGAATGACTATGATTGAGTTTAGGGAATAATTGTTTGAATAAGTGTGGGAGAATTATAGCATAAAGTTGGCTTTTGCATTAGGAATAGGTATGGTTGTAGTAATTTTCTCTCCTCTGTATTTTTCTTCTTTTGATTTCCTTGTTTTAAATAAATAATTACTTAATAAAAAGTAAAAAGAAGGAAAAGAAAAGGAAGGAAGAGAATATGACCAAAAAAATGAAAAGAAGAGGAGAGAAGTAAAAAAGGAAAGTGTTAATTTTGTTAAATGAGAGGAAAGAATTGAGTGTTTTATGTTTCATTGTTTTTTATTATTTTAAATGCTCAATTTGTGTTGTGGTTTTAAATTGTGATTTTCCTTTGCCTACCCTTAGCCCAACCCCATTACAACCGAAATAAAGACCTTAGGATTGATGTTTGTGTTTAATATGAGCGGTGGAGATTGGATTGGCAAACAAGCTTATGGTAGATGTCTTACATGAAATGAATGATAAATGAATACATATCCTACCTTTGAATGCTTAAGAGAATGGAGATTGGAGTGAGTGTATATCATACTTATTGATGATTTTTTGAATTGAAGCACTTGTTGATTTTGGCTAAATATATAGGGAATAACTTGTTCGTGTAGTATTATGAGTTTCAAGATCTTGGGTTGTGTTTATTGAAATTATTTTTGATATCTTTGACTATTAATTAGGAAGATTGTTGTGTTCATTGTTTGCTCTTTTATAGTCTAGTGTTCTTTATTTTGTTTGAGGATAAGCATAGTTTAAATGTGGGGGAATTGTTGTTTTTAATTTTGTTTAACTTTACTTGTTTTCGTATGTTGAAATTGGTTGCTATTTAACTCAAATTTGATAAGAATTGAGTAAAATCGGTGTGCATATTAAATGAATCTTAATTGGATTAATTTGTGAATGGCATGAACTTAAACAAGAAGAATTGTGCATGAAAATGGCTATTACACAGTTTTATATATTGACCATATCATGGTTGTGCAATTTAAGTCATGCACTTGCACGGTCGTGCAAGTTAAGTCACGTCTGTAACTTAACATGGTAAGTCATGATTGTGACAAGTCATAATCATGACTTCCCTTATGGAGAAATACCAACAACATTTCGTTTAATCTGTCATTTTATTATGTGGCATAAGCAGGTGGAAAGCACCAAACCCTAGACCGAGGGGCATACTGCAAGTAGAAGGTGAGGGTGGTAGCAAAGGGGGGATCATTCATTCCATTCATTCTTCATTATCTATGCACTACACAAGTTCCATTATACACATCTTTCACACCGCATAGACTCATTCGAGGGGAAAATAGAGAGATAGAGAGGAGGGTAGAAAACAGAGCTTCGGATGAGAGAAGAAAGAAGAGAAATAGAGGAGGAAGAGAGAAAATTAGTAGAGCGAGTGACCTCGAACCAGAGGCAGAAAGCAAGAGCCAAAGCCAGATAGGTGGAGTTTGACTGGAGATCCACCACCAACTTCATCATTCGAGAGGGCATTGGGTTGTTCATTCCTTTTCATCTTTGCTGCTGTGTTGCGAAACATTTATGTTGAACTAATCTATTGACCTCCTTTATATTTTATATGCTGAACCTATTTTCTTTGTTAAAGAATGATAGTCCATTCGGTATTCACTATTTTATAACTTTAATACTTCTATTGTTGTTAAATATGGGATTGACGTATTTGAGAATGATGAATCGTGTTTATGCTATGATGATTGATCTCTTTTTCTTGAGGATTAATGTAGCTATTTTAGTCAAATATGCATGATTGAGGGACTGTGTTGTTATCTTATGTGTTACTATAGTTTCTAAACTGAATGGATGTAATAGCATAATCAAACTTTGCATCATTTTGTATTAAACGAAGGATCGAGAGAAGAAGTTTAATATGGAATGAGAAACTATGAATTCCTAGGTTAAAAACTAGAAATATATTAACTTAAGTGGTAATTAGTAGTCAGGTTTCCATAATTTATTCAGATGATAACTTATCGAATACGAAAGTTAGATTAGTTCAATGTTTGAGTTGATTTTAGATCCCAACTATTAATTTTAGTAAGACAACTATCCAGTTATTACCCTTTAATCATGCATAAGAGATTAAATTAGTGAAACTAATTCTCAAGAGTTTTTTATCATTTAATTTTTTTGCACCATGAACAACTCATAAAGCTCAGCCTTCAATTTATAACGCCTTACGATATAAAGAAGCAGCTCATAATACATATATGGCAATGGCTACATGGTAGTATGATTTAGTTATATCATTTAATGAATCCTAATTTTATTATTACTAGCCTATGGTGGATGTTATTATCTCTTATAGTCCAGGATATAAAGCTCTTTCAATTAATAAATAAAAAGGTAAACTTTTAAGCAACTTTATTTATATAATAAATAGTTATTTAGGTGAAATGAATCACTCAGGCAACTTATGAGTGTTTTGTTATTTGTGATGTTTGGAGAAACAAAATACATAAGCCTATTATCAATTTTTTGATAATATTTTTTAAGTTCATTAATTTATTTATCCTTGTTAGAAGTGATGATACTCTGTTTCAAATATTTAATGAAGTTGTGAATGAAGTTGGACCAGAAAATGTTGTTAAGTTCATTATTGAGAATTATTATGCTTACAAAGTAGCTGAAAAAGATTGTAAAGTTAGTGTAATTCTTTTTATTGGACTCCTTGTATTGTACATTGCATTGACCTAATGTTGAAAAATACAGGAGATAATTTCCTATCATTTATGAAATTATGCAAAAAGCAAGAAAAGTAATCCATCTATGATCATGCACTAAATTTGATGAGAAAGGATTTCACAAATAATAAGAATTTGTGTTGTCCTGTTATTTTAATATTTGTAACTAATTTCTCATCATTTAAGTATCCTGTTCTAAGGAAGAAGTAGCTGAGGCAAATGTTTACAACTGATAGTAGGTCACATTTTAGTATGTTAAGTTTAATGTTAAAGTGAAAGTTTCTGTAATTATACTTAAAGATCATAAATTTTAGTCATAAGGTCAATTTGTAATCCTATTTTTGAGCCTTTTGTAAGAGTAACTCATTGTTTGATAGTGATGAGAAGGCAATAATTGGTTATATTTATGATGCCATAAAGAGAGCGAAGGAAGCTATCAAGGCCAATCTAAAAAATAAGCCTTCATTGTACATACCTTATTTTGAAGTCATGAATGAGAGATAAGAATGGAAACATTTCTCTCCAATGTTTATAGCTAAGCATTTTTTAATCTTAGTGTGTATTTTAGATCAGGTTTTATAAAGAAAGCTAAAGTTAATAAGGGAATGTTATTAACTATTACAAAAATTGTTGCCCATAAGAGATGCAAGATCACCTAAGCTCACAAATAGAGTCTTATAAGGACTTTTCTGGGGATTTTCGATTCCTATTTGTCAAAGAGACAAACTTACTATAGATATATATTTTTCACTTTTATTACTTGTAAGAAATTAATCATACTTCATTTTGTTTATAAGGTTAATATTATTTTCTTATAGTTGCTTAGTGGGACTGATTTGGAAGTGGTATTCTGAAATTGCAAATGTTTGTAATTCAAATTATGAATCAATGTGTGTGTGCAACAGGTAGTGACATGAATTGGAGCATATTTGAATTTTACCTATTCCAAAAAGGAATAATAGATTAGAACATAAAAGATTGAATGATTTGGTCTTTGTTTGATACAATTTAAGGCTTCATGAAAGGTATGTCTTTATCATTATTGAGTTGAATATAATTTCATGTAATTTCTTAATAATTTATCTTTATTTATTTACTAGGAGTCTTAATTGAACAAGTAATTCTATATATCTAATTGGTCTTGACCATATCAATATTTTTAACAAATTGGGTTTCTAAGGAACCAAGTTTAATAAATGAGAGTGACTTGGAATCTAATCTTGGATGGGAAAGTATTGACATGTCATTTCCTGCAATGATAATGAATGATGGTGATGATGAGGCTCATCTTAATGATGAGGACTTTATAACAAATGAGAATTAGGGTCAATGCGATTTAAGCGGATATTCAATTGAATGAAATTATAGGTTTTTTTATTTCTTCTTTTTTTAATTTCACTTGTATTTGATGTATCTGTTAAATTATATATATGCAAGAATAATATAAGAATTTTTAATGTAAATATCTTTGTTTTCAGGTTTCACTTCTACTTGATTGTGATCCTTATATGAAATCTTGTTATAATATTTATTGATTGATTGAATTTGATGTAATTTTCTTTATTATATGATGAAACTATAAAATTTTAAGTACTTTGCATTATCCTTAGTTTTATATATGTATGATAATTAAATACTTTTTCTTATATTAATTATGGTTACTGTTTATATGTAAAATATGTGAAAATTAATATTAATACAAATAAATAGATAATTGTTATTTCAAATTTATATTATTATGATTTTTGGAGATAAAGTTGATGTAAAATTAAAAATTATATAGCAAAATATATTGAGAGATTATTTTACAATTTTAAAAAATTTACAAACTATTTTGTAATTTTTAAAAATTACCTAAAATAGTACCTAGTATTGATCGATGTTGGTATTGTACTATATTAGAACTAAATTCAGTAACATTCTACTTTTCACAACAATTTATGATGATCTCCTTCAGCTTCTATAATCTGTATCCTCGAAATCTTCCCCCCTAACTGGCTCCTTGACATCTTTGACCTTTTCTAACATTAGTTCAACATCCTCAAGCTTTGCAGGCTAGTGCTCCATCTCTTCATGCATAACCAACTCCTTAGTAGAAGTAAGGTCTCAACTCTTAAATTTTGTGCCATCCTCACTATAGTGTTGCCCAATTAAAGCATAAAGTGCTCCAGATAAGATGAGGGTGGGTGGTTAGGTCACTAATATAAAGGTTGGTGGTAGAGATGGAGTTAGTGTTTACTCCACACCTACAGTTTGGTCCTCTTGGATTAGATCCTCCTCTATAAGTTGTAATGGTCTACTTACGATTGTGAACCTTAATTGTTCACTTGGAGCTCCACCATCTATATGGCCTATAACATCTCTATCATAATAGGCGTAGGAGTGATTACTACAATCAAGTGTAAGTCATCTACTGGTACACTCAGCTGTTATGCTAATCTCAAAATGATTGAGCCTCTGTTGATAATATTGAATTTGGTTTGATTTAGGTAGTCGCGAACTAACTAGATAAAGGAGATACCATAATGTGTCCTGTTCCTCTAACATATATAATAAATAAGCAATAGGTCTTTTTTGCTCACTACTTTATTGCTCTCCCTCTTTATGGAAAGGGAATGCACCAAAAGCTTGTTCATAAATTGCCTTTATAGAAATCTAAATTCCAATGCCTTAGATTTTGTAAGGTGATAAGGGTGCACGATGGCCATCAATTGCTAGAAACTCCATAAATCTATGTCTTATTGGTCTCAGTGTAGTGCCCGCTTACTACAGGGTACACACCGGGACGCTCGGAGGTCATTTTAGTACATATCCTACGATAAGGGTGGGCTATTATCGATCTATATAATCACTTGACATGGCATCATATCATTATTCACTTATAAAGCATCATAAGGAAATCACAATATTTTAAAACTAACTTTTTCCTCATTTCACTTCAGAAAACCGAAAGTCTACATTGTACCTTTAATCACTTTCTACATGTACATCATCAAAACCTAGTACAAAAGTACTATATGAAAGAGGAAAAAATATACAAAGTCTATCTAATCTATTTAAAAATCCAAGCTGACCGACCTTTGAGTCATGACTTCTCTTGCCAAATCACAATCTACACGGCTGGTAGACCCTCTCAGTAGCTAGAGTCGTCTCTCGGTCCTGAAAAGACAACGTTGCAATTTTGGTGAGTTTTGTGAACTCAGTGAGGTAACCATCATTGATGGTTCACTCAATCCATGCAACACATCATTTCACATAACAAACAATCACATTTTCTCATAATTGATCATGTATCACATTTTCACTTAAGCATAGGCAATTATGCATTTCAATCAATCAACCATACTTAATAAAATGCGTATGGAATGTTCATGAGACTCTTGCCCAATTGTTATGTTGTTGTGACCGAGTGCCTGAACTGTCCCGTATCCATTTTGGATACCGGGATCATTGCTAATTGTCCCTTATCTGATGAGGATATAGGGCTCATTTTACATAGTGAGCCTTAGGCTTTTAATCACTGTCTGAGCTCGAGGCTCTTTTCACACTTTGAGCTTTAAGCTCTGATTGGTGGCTACTCTGGTCACAACTGCCATTATCTGACTGTGCACTCATGTATGGAATGCATCTATCGTAATCAATCAATTAATTAAAAAAAACAATTAGTTCTTCCCATTCACATATAAGTAGCACTTCCAATACAGTCTCGAATATAGAACTTCTCGCATAGTCAATTGTCCTGAATCAACACAATCAATTTAACATTCATTCAATTATTTCAAAACAGAAATTAAACAAACAAGTAATTAAGTGAGACCTTCTAGGTTACTCACAAGTTGCTCCCGAAGCTAAATCTTGGAAGTTCCAGCAACATCTGGAGGTTGACGTTCCAGTTGCCCCTCTATATCAAACACCATACATATATATCACACTTTGTACAATCATAAGTGTTCAATAATGCACATGTATGAAATGAAATATGTATAATGCATGTTCAAGACAATCCCGAGTATTTATCTATAAATTTCATCACAAAGTCATTCTCATATCAAAACTTATCTAAGTATAATTTCTACTTAGGTTTATGCCTCACTAAAACCATTAAAATCTCTATTCCTTTCTCATGACTCACTTAAGAGTTTTTTTCTAAGTCACACTTTCGAGTCTACAGTTCACATTCAATTAGAAAGTGAAACTGATGTAATTTGATCATATCCTCTTCTAGAAAAGTGTTCCTCTATGTCTTATGTTTCTATTGACACTAAAATCACTCAATTTGGTTTAGTAATTTGG
>JAOQMS010033046.1:0-14715 GCA_027563885.1 Erythroxylum longipes | reverse complement strand
CCCTTATCTTAGGGTTCGTATCGGAATGACCTACGGGCGTCCCGGTGCGTACCCTAGGGTAATGGGGTGTTACACCTCTGCCTTCCCTTTGTCCTTGAATGGTTTCAGCTTTCGTTGTTCCAAAATGGGATAGGAGTTTTTATGCTGATGCTTCTGGGTTATTTGTAATTCTGGTTCACTTTGAAAAACATTCTTATCAACTTTATTCTTTTCCTTCGGTTCATTGTCTTCAGCTTGGTGTGATTCCTCCTCAGGCGCTTGTGTAACGGTTAGGATTCATTCTTTTATATTGGACTCAGTGTAACTTGGAAGGGTTCTTGCATTTTGGGTCGCTATTTCTTCTGCCAATTGACCTACTTGGACCTCCAGGTTATGTATCAAGGAGGTGTGATTCTTTGTAACTAGCTCGAACTTACCTTCAAACTGCTTATGTGCATCCTCCATACCTCCAATTTTATCTAAAATTTTGTCTAGTTTGGATTCCATCGAACTCGGTTTGTCTTGCTAGAAACCTGGTGATCCTTAAGGTTTGAATTGTCCTCCAGCTTTGTTTGACCAAGAGAAGTTTAGGTGATTTGTCCACCCAGGGTTGTGTGTGTTGGACTAGGGATTGTTTCCCCTTCCTCGAATGTATTGGGTTCCCATGTAGTTTACTTGCTCTAATCCATTATCCTTCATCAAGAAGCAATCAACTGTATCATGATCCATCTACCCACAGAGCTCACACTTCAACTAAACAACTCTTACTATATTTGAGGGTGAAGCCTTCATGTTGCTTAACTATCAAGTTAAATTATCAATTTTAGCCTGTATTTTTATAATTTGATTGACATTTACAACTCCTTTTTGCTCATGGAGAGTTGCAGGTTATCTACTCCACTCGTTCGTCTATAAACAACTATTACTCACCATTTCTTCTAACAACTCTTTTGCTTCATCTACCGTCTTCCTCATAAGTGATCCTCCTGAAGCCGCATCAGTTGTGCCTCTTGTATGTGGGGTTACTCCATTATAGAACGTTTGCCAAAGAAATTCTTTAGGTAGGTTATAGTATGGACATTTTCTTTACAAGTATTTGTATCGTTCCTACGCTTCATAAATCGATTCCTCATCACCTTGCTGAAAGTTTTTGATCTCCTTGATGATCTTCATAGTCTTAGTAAGGCGAAAGTACTCACCTAAGAAGGCACGAACTAATTGGTCCCAAGTGGTGAAATTAATTGGGTTGAGGGAATGGTACCAAACTTTTGCTCTATCCTTTAAGGTAAAAGGAAAGAGTCTCATTCTTACAACATCCTCCGACATCTGATGATAATGGAAGGTATCGCAAATGTCAAGGAAATTGACAATATGTGCAATCGGGTCTTCATTCGTTAATCCATAAAATTGTACATTTTGTTGAAGCATATTTAAAAGGACTAGTTCAATTTCAAAGGAAGCTGCTTGCACGGGTGGCCTAGCTACACCTTTATTGGCTGCAGTGAAGCCCACTCTCATAAAGTCCCTAAGGTTTCTTGGTAGATGCCTTAGTTCGGTCCTTGATCCAATTCTTACTGAAACACCTCAGCCATTGTTGCTTTTACAGTTTCTTCTTCTTTTTCACGCCGAGCTCTTCTAATTTAACATTTTAGATGAGTGATGTCAATTTCTACATTTTCAGCTATGCTACTTGAACTTCTTGTAACTCTTGTGTTCATGCAAGAGCACAGACACACACAAAGAAAATGGGTAGAACAGAAAAACCTTAAAACTAACTAAAATTCCTTAGACTAAGAGAACAAAACTATTCTTTCCTTAGCAATGGCGCCAACAACTTGATCGTGTCGTTCGAGCTTTAAAATTTATAAGCCCTCAAATACTGCAAGCGCACGGGTTGACCATAGTATAAGAGGTGTCGATCCCACGAGGAGGGGGATTAACCTAAAAATCTAAGGCTGAAAAGATATGAAACTAAAAATAAACAATGTAACATGAAGTAAATATGAGAATTGAATTTAACCAATTAAATCAAAAGTTAAATACGAAGGAATTAACAATTGAGCAACAAGCATGCATAATGGAAATCAACCAAGAATTTACCAATTTATGAGAAAGGAGATTTTACCTATTATTAATGCTAATCTAACTAATTATGTGTTAATGAGGTGTCGATTCTAAACGATCATAGGGTTGATTATCCTCTCTCGAGTTATAACCATTAAACCCTAATTTATAAACCTTAATTGAATTATGAAATTTGTAATCTCTCAATTCACAAATAATCCAATACCCTAATTATATTTGAAGCACTCTAATAAACTATCAGAATATCACACGAGATCTCTCTTCGTACAATTACCAATATAATTTGTCATGGTTTCTATTAAATCACCTAACTTTCATTAATCCAATTTAATCATTTTTCATTAAGTTCACTCTCTCAGTTTATTACCAAATTATGCAAGAACACAATTAAATCACAACATTCGTCTAATAAACACAACCATCTAAATTATCATTAAATCAAAATAAAATCCCGAAGAAGAGTTAGAACATCATCAACATTCTACCATCTATCATCATACAATCCATCCTAACTTTATACATGAATAAAATTGAAATGAAAAGGAAATAGAAATTTATAATGGATGATCTGGGAAGGAAGCAGCGTTGAAAAACCTCCTAATCTGGGAAGCACGTCAAGACTACTTCTTTTTTCTCTTTCTTCCTCTTCCTCCTCTCTTACTCTCTTAGGGTTTCCAAAAGTGGCTGCATGAAAAGGTCCTTTTTTTTCTTCTCTTGTTGTTCTTTAAATAGTCTCTTATATTTTAGGTAACCCTAGGGCTTTTTCAGGGTATGAAAGGTCCAAAAAGTCCCTTGAAACATGAAGTTCACAAGTGTCTGCGTGTCTGCTCGATGCAGGCCATGATCATGACTCACATCTGATCCTTCTGTCACGATTGTGGGATGCAAGCTAGGATCATGGGCCATTCCTTGAGCTTCTATCATGATCGTGGGCTATTGTTTCGGCCCAAATGTCTTCCAAAACTCCTCCGTTCTTCGATATTGACCCTTAAATACTAGCAAACACATCAAGGTATCTCAAAACATAATATTTAAGCTCAAAAGCTTGTAATAACCCTTAAAATACTTAAAACACAAATAATTAACAAAGTAACACAATTCTAACCTAAACACATACTAAATGATTGAATTAACAGCTAAACACGTATAAAATATTCCCCAAAACATGATTTAATTTACACTTATCAATCTGCATTATACAAAAGCAGACCATCCATAGAAAGATATATGAAAAAGTTAAAAGAGCAATAGGTGAAATTCTTATGACCTAAACAACGCATTTTATTCCCAAAAAGTGTTGTCTCTCTCTTTTTTCTCTGATGTTTTAAGTTTTGTCTCATTGTTTCAAATTTTTTTGTACTTGGATCACATTTTCTTATTCCTTGTACACATTTTATTCTTTAATTTTTGTTATTTAAGTTATTCCCAAATATATTCATTGTTTGAGTTTTAATGGTCATTATTTTGCTCATTTTCCTTTTTAGCTTTTACTTATGTCATCTTCTATTATATGGAAATCATTTTGGATTTCCTTATTCCCTAATCACCACCTCTTTCTCTTTAATTTTGCATTTCAATCTTTATCGACTTTAAATTTGGTATTTACATTTTTATTATTTTAATTAAACATTTTCTAATTCCCAAATCTAAACTTGAATTTCAATTATGCCTCCAAATTGACATAAAATTCCCTAAACATAAACAATATGATTATTTGTTTCTGCAAGTGCATAATGTTGTAACTACTACAAGCAAGTACAGGTAGATCCCATAAGGACTATTAGTTAACAACCCACCATTCACAAATTAATAAGCTAGACTAGTAATTATAAATGATTGAATAAGAACATAAAATAAATAATAAAATCTAAACACTAAGATAAATCATTAATCAAGAATATATCAATCAATAAAATAATTAGGTTTATGTGAGAAATGCCCTAAAATTTTTACTATATTCATTTCCACTTTAGCTAAATAAATTAATCTAGTTTCTTATACTAGTTAGAGTTCCTAACCTAGATCATATTCTCTATTGAAACATACAACCCATATTTATAGGTTAATCAATCAAATATTTTTGAGTCTAGATAACCTAAGAATGTTTTAATTCATTATATGAACTCTTTTGAAAGATTTTACCCTAACCTATGAAGAACTTGAAATTTGTCTTAAATAGCTCATGCTTAACCCTCTTTATCCATGTTGTGACCTAAACATACATCTTATCTCTCAAATCTTGATGCATAAATCAAATATTTAATCTTCCATTTTTGCTCATTTAATTTAATTAATCTAAAAATATGAATAATTTATAAGAAAAGTAGAAATTCATTAAATCAAAGATCAATCAAAGTATATTACATCCTAGATTCATCATACTTTAATCTATATCCCAATTTAGTTCATAATCACACAAAGAATATCAACATAAAAATATTAAAGAAGACAAGATAAAAAATCATTGTTCTTAAATCTTGAATCTTGAATCTTTAAAGAATTATTGTTGCAATCTTGTTCTATCTGCAAAGAATGATGTATTCTTGATCAAACTAATGTAGAATAGTTTCAAAATAAGTTCTTAATATTTTGTGGCCAAAGAATCCCTTCTTTTCTACCTATTTTTTCCTTAAAATCTATAACATTGATTTTATAAGCTACATGGACCCCATTGGTCATATTTCCTAGGAAATTCTCCAAAAATATACAATACCAATATATGACCTACATGTGTCTCTATAGGGTATCATATTCTTCATGTAGAGTGCAGTGAGGCTATGTAAGGTGTGCAAGAGAAACAGAAGCAACTACATTTAAACATGACCCTCAACACGATAACATATGGGTGTTATATTCATGGGTCTTTTTCCAATTCTTCTAAAATTGCTTCAATTAATTCCAGTTTTCCTATAATTTTTTTCCTTATAGAGGCAGAAATAAGACCTAAAACGACAAAACTTGTAAAATTAAGTATCAAATCCTTAAAAAAATCTAAAATACAAGTAATATATCATAAAATCAGTGTTAAAAGTAATGTACATCTATTATACATCAAACTCCTCCATACTTAAGCAATTGCTTGTTCTAAAGCAAACCAATCCATCATTCAAATCCTAAATAGAAAATAATTTTGAAAACGTGTTTAACAAATCAAATATACTAATAAAGATTTTCTATTACTTATTCAATCATAAAGGATCATCAAAATGTTATATAAGCAACTACTTGCATCAATTCAAAAGTTGATTCAATTATTTCATGATTCTTCAAACTTCAAATCGAGTCACAAAACTCAATTCCATGCGTAAAGTGGATATGCAAAAGATAATATCCCCTAACTACTAAGCAAATTCACACCCTTTTGTTAATAAGACATAAATTTAAACAAGAGCTTTAGAAATTTGATTTAAAGTCACCTAACCTTTTTATGAGAAAGTAAATATTTTGTCATGAATTAAATAGTGTTCAAAAGGAAAGTACTTAGACGATGTTAAAAATTTGGTGAAGAAAAATAAAAATATGTACTAAGTTGCACTATATAGGATTGGGGAGGGGTTAGCCGGTGTATCACTCTAAGAAATAAGAAGGAAATTGAAATTGTAGATAAAATAAGTAGGAAACACGATTGAAAATGATAGAACATAGGCTGGTAGGCCTTTTATAGTGCGGTACATGGTCTTTACACAGGACTGTATAAGTTTCATGTATTGCAAGAACATAGGGGTGTGTTGTTTAAATTAAACGTCAAGGAGGAAGCAAAAAATCCAAGATAGGAACACAAAGCTTTTATAGGACCATGTAGGTGCCATATTTAAAAGTGATTTATTCTATTTTTCTTACCCCTATACACCAGGCATAACATATGGTGGTGTATACTTACATCAGGTCCATCTTCTCAATATAATATGGACAATTTACCATATAGGATTTCATGTTTAAAAGCGGCACATTCTATAACTTTTTGGTTCATTCCTGTAACTGAACACGTGTTTATCCTTGGATAAACATAAGGCATGTGTAGTAATATGGCGCCTACGTGGTACTATGTAGATGTCATATTAAAATGTGACAAATTTTATTTCTCTTAAAAAGTGAAAACGAGGCTAAACATGATGGCATGTTTAGGCCTATGTTAGCCTAAAACCTTATAAAAATAAAGAATAAACTAACTTTAAACACTTAGCATAAGATTTCAAAAAAAATTCAACAAAATAAGATATAGAATATGACAATGATACTAAGGAAATAAATGACTAATAACCCAAACAAATAAAATCACTAAAGTTCAAAAACATCAAAGGTTAAAAGGGTTAGGTTGCCTCCTAACTAGCACTTATTTTAGGTCATAAGATCGACCCTTTTTCTAGTGATTTTTACCTGAAGGACCACTGTTTATAGGGTATAAGATAACTTAAGATCTGCCTCCAACTTTACTCTTCTTCTTTTTCTCAATAGAATGATCAATTTTTAGGCATACCACATGTTTTTATATAATGAGATTGTCCATTCCTTTTACTCATTTCAACCATGAACATGTCCCATTTGTTTCCATTATGTTTTCCTCCTACATAATATAAGTTGTATCCTTATCAGTTACTTCAAAATAAAGGCATTTACTAAACTAACCATCAATAGGATTCTTGGGTTCAAATATCTTAAATTCCAATTTCTCATTCTTCACCTTTAGGTTAACTTTCCTTCATAGATATCAATTAAGGCATTGGAAGTGGTTAAGAAACGTTATCCTAAGATCAAAGTGCACTCCCATCCTTAGCTATATCTAAGACCGTAAATCTTTAAAGAATATAAACTTATCTATTTTAATAAGCTCATCTTTAATATACCTATAGGATGTTGACAAAATGGTTTGCTGACTATAGAGAAATGGTAGTATATCTAAAATTGCATATCTCGAGCTTCTTGCAGACAAATAAAGGCATAAGGTCAATGTTTTCCTGCATAGAACATGACCAAAGCTCATATCTCCAATGGTAGAAGGGATGGAGAAGCTACTAGGTTCCTTAAGTTTTAAAGGCAATTTGTCTTGAGTTGCAACTTTACACTCTTTAATTAAGGTTGAAAAATTCATACTCTTAGAGCCTTCCCTTATTGGATAAGGTATCACTCCTTCTTCCCTAAGTCTTGACCTTAATTCTAACCTCACTTTCCTAGGTTTGCTACGTTTTAAGTCAAGTAAGTCAAAGATTCCTTTGGAGGGAAGTCATTATTTCCATATAGCTCGTAATAAGAAGATTGCTTGGAATAGAGGATGGTGATCCACTAACCTTTGGTAAGTTTACCCTTGCAGCTATGTTGCCCCCTCCTACAAAGTCGTCCATCTCATATGTACTAACAGGGTCTTACAAATGGAGGAAACGGTAGACTACCCTTTTAGGATTTTTCAGGAGAAAAATGGTTGTCATTCCCTCATATTCAACATTGAGTAAATGTAAACTAGAAAAGGTTTAGTATGAAAGTTATTCTGACTAGTGAAGAGGAGTTTTCACTTTTAAGTTCTCCTAATAGGAAAAAAGTTGACAAGATCTTAGAGTTGAATCCTTGGAACATCTAGGGAAGATCTCTAATAGTTTAGAAATGGAGGCCTAGACTCTCTATAGATAAAGCAAGAATGAGAACTATTCTAATGTGAGTAAACTTTCATAAAGTCCCACTTGAATACTGGTCTTTAAAAGGTTTAAGATGCATTGCACTGTTACTTCGCCAAACTGTAAACTTGTATGAAAATATTGTTGATCTTAGGGGAATTGGATTTGTCTATATGTGCAGACAAGTAAAGCTATATAAGGATTATCCAAACACCATCATAATTAAAAAATTATATGAAGAAGGTAATTTGGTCAAGGATTCCATACCTCTCACTTTTGTGTGAAAACTTAAGAAAAAAGGCTAGGTGAAAGTGCGGAAAGCTAAAAAAAAAAGGAGTTGAGATAGACATTACCTCTGCACCTCTTAAAGCTTAAGAGAGGGAAACTCATAATAGTTTTGTTCCAATCCAGTCTATCAATTTACATAAGCGTAATGATGATAGAAAAATTATGGACATAAATAAGGTTGTAATGCTAGCTAAGGAAGTCATTGTTGAAGGTGAAGGTGAGGATGATAACATTAATATAAGTACAAACAGTGACTCAATGTCTACTCCTAAAGCTTCCAACTTAGACAAGAAGCAAGAAGTCCAAAAGAGGCCTCTTGTAGAGATAAAAAGAAAAGAACCTACCATTAGCTAACTCATAGATTGTAAAATTGATCCGAGCACTAATAAAAACATGATTAGAATGAAATCTAGGAAGAAGAAAGTTGGTAACTTTTCTTTTTAATGATTTTGTTATTTGGAATGTAAAGGTAAAATAGCCCTAAAAAATAGCAAGTTCTTAAGGATTTCCTCATCCAAAAACGAATTAATTTTATTGATCTAATGGAAAACAAAATAAAGAATGACTAATTTCAAAAAAATTCTTTAGTTTTTAAAGAAGGACTAGATATTATAATAGGAGAATTCTGATATCTTTTGACCCTTTAGTATTCCAACTGAAAGGTTAGAGCTTCTCACATCAATTTATTCATTGTAAGGTCATGTTAACACAATCACAAACTCACTTCATCCATAATACTTATCTATGTAGCTAATATTGATGTTAAGAGAAAATGACTATGGCTAACCCAGTAGTATTGAAAACAAATTCAAACAATATTTGGATACTAGGTGGAGATTTTAACTGTGTTCTTTCCTTTTCAAAAATTGGGATCTAGATAGAAGTGGAATCATAGGAAAGGTGATTTATACAATCTCACCAGAGACCTAGAGCTAGCAAATATAAGTTATTTTAACAAATTTTACATATGGTAGAATAAATATTTTATTTGTTGGTTCCTACAGAAAAATCTAAATAGTTGTTTGTTGAACTTAACCTAAATGACTTCTTTGCCACTCAGCTTTACAAAATTTTACAATCAACTTACATTAGATCATACCTAATCGGGTTGTCAAAGCCCTTAAAATTAATTTCGATTCTCTAACTTCTTGTAGTAGTCGTAAACCTAGGTCAAATACTAAGAGAACTAAACATTAATTTCTCAATTTAAATTTACAAAATAAAGTGGGGTTTATGATTTATTAAATTAACAAGGAATCAAAATAAATCAGTTGAATACAAAAGTGAGAAATTCAAGAGTACTTAACTCCGATTCAATGAAAAGACCTCATCTATTTGTAACATTGATCATGGGTTTAGAAAGAATAGTTTCACAATTTAAGTAGTTATTCCGAAACATATTAGGATAACTAACATGCAATCCAAAAATTACCATCAATTGATTGGTTATAGTAGTATTTCATATCAATTAAATGATAGCAATAAGCTTAGTGAAAAATACTAGACCCTAAATTAAAAAGTTGAGATAGCTAAAACTATTTAACTTAGTTTTCTTGTTTCTTATAAGTTAAGTATGCAATTTCATCAATAACCTATTTACTACTTATACTAATCCTTCTTAAAAATTATAGGTCACTGAATTCATAATAGCTATAGAATAATCAACATCAAATTAATTTTTTAGATTAATTAACATTAGTTATTCATGAAATATAAGAACATAAAATAAGAAAGACTTAGATTAAAACATAAATATAAGTTTAGAAAAAACCTCAAAAGGTTACAACTAGAGTTTTAAATCCCCTTGAATCAAAATATTTGAGTTTTGCCACACATGACTTCTATTCCAACACCAAAAATAAAAGAAAGATGAAAGAGTAAAAGAAAACAAAGAATAAATGAAAAAGAGAGTGTTGAAGAAGACATGTTTTCCTTTCTGTTTTTTGATTGAACTCTAACTTTTGATGTGGATCTTGCATTAGGCGTGATCTTGCCTTACCACTGCAGTAATTTGTCCAATTTTTTTCCAAAATTCATGATTTTGGATAATAGTGTTACAATTTGATGCAATATCCATTTTTCATCCCCTAAAATAAAACAAACATTAATTTTCCTATTTAAGTACAAAATTATATCCAAAACAAAAGAGATGATTCTAATTAACATAACAAAATAGCATCTTGTGAAATTCCCCCACACCACTCTTGTTTGTCCTCAAACATACATCAATCATCCTTAAAACAAACTCTAATCTTCTTTCATGTTATCTAGAAATATCCAAAAAGCTAATTCACATTAAAGGTCTATGATAAAATAACAATTGAGAGAACAAGCACTTATAGGATAGGTTTTTAGAATGAAAACATAGCATCTTGTTAAAAAAGTTTTACCTATAATAAAACTCTCAATATCCATAATTATATAAATCATAAACTTGTAGTATTGAAGGTGTTGATCCCACGACGAAATAGTTAAAACCAAGTGAACCTATTTTGGTAAATAACAGAAATTAGAGCAATCAAATAAAATTAAGCAATTAATCAAATAACAATTTAGATGCCACAATTAACTAAGGATGATCAAGGATGAATGCATAGGATTTATTCTTTCATTATTTTGCTTCCCTAAAGATTATTGATTGAATTATGTGTTGATTCTAGATTTTTGAAGGGTTTGATTACTTTCTCTCAAGACTTAACCAATTAAACCTAATTGAATGTGAAAATTCCAGAATTATAATCTTATAATTCACAACTCTTTCCCTAACGTTTTCAATTAGTTATGAAAATATCTATCGAATAACGAAATTCTCACACAAGATCTCTCTTCTAATGATAATTGATTTGTTAATCGTGTGACATATTAATTCACCAACTCTCGTTGTGCAAACTAATTAGATAACTTTTGTCCTCAATGTACACAATATAAACATGTATAATAAGTAAGATGGTTGAGTTGGTACTTTCCTGAGTATGACAATTTCTTGATTTATATCCATCTAATTTAAGACTAACATCCTTGCAAAATATAAAAGAAAAGAATAAAAAGAAATAAAAGAAATACCTTAAAATAAAATAAAATCCTATACTAATATGAAAACAAAAAACAAAAAATATAGAAATTGAAATAAAATTAAAACTAACTAATGTTTTTGCCTCCCATACAATGCTTCTTTAAAGCCAGTAGCTTGATCGAACCTACATGTTTCTGTCATCTAGGTTCTATGATCAATGGCTTGCTTCCACCCTTTTCTCCATAAAGCAATTTTGTAGTCTATAAGTAAGCTACCTGTTGTAAGATAATCATTAGGAAATAATTTATAAAATTAATCAATCCAATTTTAAGAAATAATGCCTTTTTTTAATGACAAACTGTTAATAAAATGAGGGATAGTAAAACTCCATGAATTATCTGCTACCTCGAACAGTTTGTCTTCAAGGAAGTGGGAACCCTCCGTATTTAAGGTTATTACCAATGCCTTATCAGTAATTTCCTTACTTAGTTCCTCTACCAGTTCTTCCTCAACCTCCTCTGTCCTCTCATCATCTTCTTCTTTATAGACAGAGGTTTCTGGCTCATCTTCTTCAAGTACCTTCTACTACTTCTCTACTTTCCCTTCTTGGATGGAGACTTCTTCTTCCAAAAGCTTTTCTTAGAATATCACTCTACTTATGAAGCCAACCTTTGCTTTATCTTCACTTTGCTACATTAATAGGCTCAAATAGCATTATGCATTATGCTCAAGATATTCAAGTGAAGAAACTCTTTCTTTGAATTCAAGTCAGCTAGCCTTAAGTTTTCCAAGGTATTCCATTATGCTATTTGTAATGCTTCCCTTTTTTTCGTCTTCTACTTCAGGAAGCTTTTATTGGAATGTTGCTCCATTCATGAAACCAACCTTTTTCTTTTCTTTACTCTAAAATTCGAGTTGGTAAGATTTCATTTCAATAAGGATTTCCATTAATTTATCTCTAAGACTTACTTCCTCTTATTCTAGAAGCTTGTTTCCATTCTTAAGGGCAATTGCCATTTCATATTCTTTAGGATCTATTTTAAGAGGACTAGGTGATTTTATTGGATCTCATCAAATAATATGTCCACCAGTTTGTCTATTCGATTCACCAAATTTTATATATGAGCCTCTGTTTCTTTATGCTTCATGATTGATTTTTGAATGAAATCATTAATCATGTCTTCCCAAGTTGGCTCATTAAATGGAAGTACTTCTTGCTGTATATATTTAGTTAGAGCGTAATGGTTCCATCCATAATTATAAGAGTTGCTCCATTCTGAATTTTAACTATTCTCGTATAGCACACCTTGAGGTCGATTGCACATGCTCGGTCACTTCTATGTATAAATAGGTGGTTAACATTCATAATTGTATTGATAACTCCGTCTAATGTCACAAAATGGCTTGAATAATTATTGAGTCTCCAAAAACATGTGAGACATCTCTTCCCCATATAGTGATCATATAGATCGCGAGGACATATTTTGGCTTCCATAAAAATCTTCTTTGCTCCATCCTTCCATTTGGCATTGTGGCTATGATAATGAATCTTAACCCCTACAATAAACCACAAACTCAAGATCAAGTAGAGAAATTTAAAATATAATTAAATTAATGAGCCACAATTATAATAAGATAAAATAAAATAAAATAAAATAAAAATGACTAGAGTAATAGCATTTAGGCTTTCTGAATATCATCGTCCCTGATAACGGTACCAAAAACTTAATCAATCTATTTCATGAGTAAGTCAATATTGTAATAATCACGAATGCACGACGTAAATGTAGCTAGTACTGACAAGTACGAATTGATCCCACAAAGATGATGAATACTAATAATTACCCTTCCCCTATTACCTAGCCTAAAGATAACTAAAACTAAGGCAAACAAAATAAAATAGGTAATGAAATTGAGCAGAGAATTAAGGAAGCACTTAGGAAATTAATGATATCTAGAATTAGTAGCTAGGTTTCGAATCCCTCTAAACCCTTAACAGATTGATTTTTTATTATGAAATTGTTTTATTGATTTATTAGAACGTGGAGACTGTTATGGTATGCTAGTAGCTGACCTTGAGTCAACTAACAACTAATCTTAAGGTTTCTAATCGAATTACTTAGGTTAAATTTTATAAAATTGCTTTATCGTTTTATAAATCCCTATATTAGGTTTGACCCTAATTGGGAAGATTTATGTTGTCCTATCTCTAGGGTTGCAATCAACTCCTTCCAATTATCGTGGATCTATTCAACCTAATATTTCTCAATCATTACATATAAAATAAAATTATGGTATAATATTCTAGATTACTAGAACATAAATGAAGCAAGTAATTGGATTGCAATAATCAATCAAACCAATTGCATTAATAAAAGAATCAAATCATATCAAATTATTAACAGAAGGTTCATCTAACCTAAATACTAACTGGACATTTAGTTATATATTATCAAACATGAAATAAAACATAAACTGAAAGAAAAACGAATTGAAAACAATGGATAATTCTAAATCTCCTTGATTGTCTTCTATTGAATATTCTCGTGATGTAGAGACTTAATCTTGTATTTTGACGAATCTTTCGATGAAATATTTGTGTTTTCCGCTTCTTTGAACCAAAATTGCCCCTAGAGAATGAACTCTATATTTAGAAATCATCTTCTAACGTCTGCTCCCTCCTCAAGTCTTCATTCACGTCCTTTTATATAAAATTCTAGGTTTTTGGTCGATGCACGGTCTTGTGCACATCCGTGAATCAAGAAATTCTCTAACATTCGCAAAACTGCATAACCTGGGAGAAGTGTATGGGCAGATGCACGGCTGTGCATCCCTTCTGTATGTCGAATCTTCTTTTTATGTCGTGTTTTTTTCCCAAATTCTTCTCCTTTAATTCTATGAAGGCAATTATAATTTGTATACACACTTGGGGCAAATTAAGTACCAAATATACAACAAAAGTATAGAATATGAAGAAAAATACATCAAATATGAGTGTAAAAATATAGTCTAATATGCACCTATCAATTGTCAATGTGCAAAATTACAACTAAATTAAGGTCTCACAATCTAACAAAATATGCTAGAGAATAGCTCTAATTAGAAAGTAGACTGATAAATAGGGAAATTCTTCAATTATGGGATCTAGTGAACCTATAAAGATAATTTAACTTATATTTCTAGTGTTAATTCTTGAGTAATGCCTTAAGGCAACAAGTCTAAGCTTGAGAGTGAACTTGGGGAGGTTGAATTATGAATTCAAACTTTTAAATTCCTCTCCTTCTGTATATGATAGAAAATCATCCCAAAGGCAATTGTAAACAACTTCTTTCCTCCCTTAATGTTCTTTTTAATAGAAGAAGACTATAATATGATGTTGGTTCAATCTAAGTATAGGCAACTGAGGTTAAATATGAGGAGAAGATAGTGCTAGAAAGTGACAAAGAAAGAACAATTAAAGAAATTTTGTTTATAAGATTCCAACTCATTATGACAAAATGCACATAAAGGACCATCTAAAGGGAATTTTACAGAACTTTTCAATCAACTTACCTCATATCATACCCCTATTTTCATTCAAGCTAAGGTAGCTAATAGAGAAAGGAGAGGCCTATTCAAATTCTTTAATGTAGTTTTAACTCATCCAATGTAACACCCCACCCCCGTGGGACCCGAACCCGATATCGATGGTGATATCCGAATCCGTGCCCCGCGAGGGTGGCGTGCCACATCACTTAACACTTA
>JAOQMS010033026.1:0-14718 GCA_027563885.1 Erythroxylum longipes | reverse complement strand
TGAAGTATGTTTGTGTTTTGCCGATGGTATGTCAATTTTGTTCATTGCATTTTTCAAGTTTTCCATAAGGGTGAGAACTTGTGTTCTGGCTTCGAGGGAAATACTGTATTGATCTAGGCTGAATTGGATGAAGTTACCTTCTTGGAAATTGTAGATTATTTTTCTAGATTTCCAATGATATATAGTATGAAATTTTTAGACATTGGAGTTGAGAGATATGATTATTAGAAGTTTGGGATGTTGCCTAGGATGGACTTTCGGGATAGCTGCTTTGGTTTGAACTTTTGACTCATTTGCAGGCAAATTTTGTTTTTGAGGTCTTCATAGAAATTGTAGATCTAGAAGTCTTCTTTCAAACAGTATTTGAATGATCTTAATACAATATTTGTAGTGAAAGTTATGCCTTTTTTTCTAACACAGGTCTGAGGAAGAAAAGCAAAGGAGGAAGAAGCAAGTCGCAATCGCGACTTTGCCGTCTTTCGCACATAGTCGCGATCGCGCAAACAGGTCAACTTTGCTGGTATTCCCAGACCTGAACACCTCTCACTCTTTTGATCATAACTTTGTCGTCTGACCTCCAAATGACTTGATTTTTGAAGCATTGGATTCCAAACATATTGCTCTACCTCTCCATAAAATTTTATAGCTTTTGGTATTGATTTGAAAAATATTGATTGAATCAAAGTGCAAGGATCGGTTGGAAGAGTGTGAGTTGGATATTTTTACTGAGCATACTTCAGTTTTTTGATGATATCTTGAACTGTATAGCTCCAAATGATATGTTTATTGTTTTTACATAAGCTAGAGACATATAGGTACAAATTATTTGAAGGAATTAAATTTTAATTCAGTCCCTAAGACTTTCAATTTATGGAGTGAAGTTGGGTATAGTGTATTGTTCAGTTCAAAAACAGTCCGAAAATGTTTGGGCCATAACTTTCAGATTTTTGAAACAAATTGAATGATTTTAGTGTCATTAGAGACTTAAGACAATGGGGAAAAAACGTTCTGAAGAGGTCTAATTGAAATTCCAATTTAAGTTTTCCCAAAATCTATTCGGAAATAGGAAAGTGAGTTCTTTTTTATGAGTTCCTGGTGTGGGCACGCCACCCTTGTGGGATGCGCATCCAGATGTCACTTAGGACATTGGGCATGTGACTCGCAAGGGTGGGGTCCTAACAACTTGACAAATGATGTCATTAAGCACATATGTATCATATACTTGAATATGAAATAGGAAGTGATCCATGACTTATTGAATGCTTATAAGTTTTTAATCCCCTTAGTTAAAATTTTAAGGTGAATCAAAATAACGCATGAAAGCGTTTATGATGATCAATTAGGGAATTATCATAAATACATCTCTAGATAAGATGTAATGATCTTAATGATAAATACCAAAGTATAAGAGTAATTGGATGTGTTTATTGTTTCACTAAGCTTTATTATATAGAGTATTCTAATCATGTAAGGTATGATAGAAATTGATCTTATTGAGATGTCATGAATAGTTGAAATTGATCTTATTGAAGTATTAAAAATGACTGGAAAGAGAGGATGAATATAAATGACTAATAAAGATTATGTAAAGAGTATAGATGATTGAAGAAAGAAATTTTGTTTCATAGAGAATTTCATCGAATTAGGTTAAGAAGACCTGATAGTTTACTTCTAAGAATGAACGATGAAGGAACAAATCAAAAGCGAATATTGGAGTCCCATTTTTAACTAAGACTCAGGCATAAGAAGTTGAATATGCTACTAAGAGTGCATGCATTTTGTTTGATGTAAAGTATCTAACTATGTGATTGGATTCTTGAATTCGAGGTAACACTATTGCAATTACGAGAAAAACTTTGGTCCACCCTATATTCTATACTAATATGTCCAGAAGATGCAAGTTAGATTTGACGGTTATATTCAAAAAAATTGATACTTTCAAATAAATTGAAATGTGTGGAGAAACTAGCATGAAAGAACAGACATTAGAATAAGTCAATGAGAAATTAGAGGAAATCGAATGAATGGAGAAATTCATTCGAGAAAATAAGTCAATTAAGAGGCTGAGAAAAACAAAAGGTAACATTATGTCATTTGAGAAACTAGTTAGGAATTTCAAGAATTAGTTATGGGCACTGAAGTTAATTGTGATACCTGTAGGGGTTAACAAATGCCCAGATAGCAGTTATGGCATTAATGAATAAAGTATTAAAATTTATTTGGATCGATTAGTGACTATGATCATGGATGATATATGGAATGTATTCGAAAGGTTTAGAAGAACAATTTAGACACTTAAGGTTAGCCTTACTTATCATGAAGGAAAAACAAGTATATGCAAAGTTCAATAAGAGTGAATCTCAGCTTGATTAAGCAATATTGGTAAACCCAAAGAAGGTAGAGGTAATGATGAAGAGAGAAAATTCTGAGGAAAAATGTGTCATTCAGATAGACTAGTGAATGTAAGAAGAATTTTGAGGAATTAAAACACCTACTGATTACAACATCGATGTTAGTTATTCCATCTGGATTTGGAGATTTTGTAGTATATAATGATGTTTCACACCAAAGATTAGGGTGTAAGCCAATGCAGTATAATAAGGTGATTTTGTATGCATCGAGACAAATAAAGTTTCATGAGTTGATTATTTGATACATGATTTAGAAATTGCTGCAATAGTAATTGCTAACATTATTTGTACAGTGAAACATTTTGGATATATATATATATATTATTAAAGTTTGAGGTAATTATTGGGTTTGAAAGAGTTGAATATGAGACTAAGACAAGGGATAGAATTACTGAAAGATTTTGATTGTATAAATGAGTATTATCTAGTAAAGTTAGTGTTGTAATCTAATGCATTAAGCAGAAGATCCAATACCAGAATGGTACAAATTCATATATTAAGGTTACCAGATCTAGTGAAATGAAGAGCCTAGAATGATTGCGTTGAAATAAGAGCAAAATGAAGTGTCATTAGACACATTGAAATTGAGATCATTTTTGCATGGAAGGACTAGAAAAGCTCAAAGTAAGGATTAAAAAAATTATGAATCTTATTGAGGAAGTCAAATAAATCTGAATTTGTGTTTGAATAGGAAAATTGATATTTTGTGCTTGTAGTAAAACTAAGTGTACCCAATAAAGATGATTGAGCAAAAAGATTATTAAAGAAAGCACAAATAGCAACCTATACAATACATCCTAGTAGGAATACGCTAAAGCAGTATTTAGGGAGTAAGGGTGTAGAAGCAAGTGACCGAATGTTTGATTTACCAACAGTCTTAATTGTTGGAAAATATGTTTAGAACTTATATTTTTGGAGTTCCTAGAAACATGAGATCAATATACAGTTCTGATAAATTTGATTATGGAAATCTTTATCACAGTGGTGTCAGTAAGACACCGTATAAGGCGTTATATGACTGAATGAGTCTTCTGCCCTTATATTGAGATGGAGAGGGCCAAAAAAATGGTAAAAGGCTAGAATTGATTGTAGATGTTGTTGATAAGTGAAATTGAACTATATTAAGAAATTAAGTGATTTAAGAAAGATAAACGAGTTAGGTGGATCAACACTGAAGATATGGAATATAGGGAGATAGATAAAGTGTTTCTGAAAGTACCACATTGGGAAGGAGTGCTAAAGTTCGTTAAAGAGGGTAGCTCAGCCCGAATTATATTGGTCCATATGAATTTATTGAGAGCACAGGACCATTGACTCAAGTTAGTCCTACCAACAAGGATATATCAAATCCACACTGTGTTACATGAGTATGTTTAGGAGATATTGGTATGACCTGATAGATGTATTGTCGGCACAGGAATTGAAACTTGCGACTAATAAGAGATACATTGAAGAATCAGTTAAGAGAGAAGGATATCTAAATAAGTAATTGAAAGACTGAGTGATTCCATCAACTATAATCACTTGGAAGAAAACAATAAAGTGGATAAGTTACATGGGAAACGGAAGAGATTATAAGAAAAAAATACCCCCATCAATTTGATCAATCAGATAAGAATTTCGAGGATGAAATTTATTAAGGGGAAAGAATTGTAACATCTTGTTCCCATACTAAGGGTTAGAGCCTAGGAATACCGTATATGAGAAATATTATTGAGAGATTAGAACAAAATGCATTTCATGTTCATGCATAATATTAGCATACATATACACATGATTGTTGAAAATTGCATGCATTACACTGACTGGTCATGCACTCATTTCATATTTTTGGGTATAAATGATTTTTATTAAAGTGATTATAATGTGAATTATGGATTATGTGTCTTAAAGATTTAGTTGGTGTGTATAATTAGTGATTTAGAAATTTTTGGTGAAATTTGAGAATTTTCTGGAATTTTCGGTATTTATGGACTAGGAAAAATGTCAAGTGGCAGAACAATCGATAAATGGAAGTAGAAATAAGTGACGAGTAACAAAACAAATAATTTTTATATAATATTAGGATTTAAGGACTCATGTCAATTAAAATTGGGAGTCAATTGGATTAGAATTGGGAGACAAATGGATTAGCATTTTTAAAAAACCAAAAGAGGACCACGAGAAAGTGACACGTGGCAAGTGACAAGTGTCATTGGCCACACCACTTGTTTAACCCAGATTTTTATTAAGTGAAAGACCCACTCTCAATTTGGTCTTTCACTTGTTATTTTCTCCTTTTTTCTTAAGTCTCTCCCTCATATTGATCTTCTTCATTTCTTCTTCTTCTCTATTTACGATTCTCGCTCTCCACATTCACAACCTTGATTTTTGTTGACAATAAAACCACCCGCTTCAAGATCCTTGTTGTCTTCTTCATCTTGCTACAAAATGACCTCAATCACTCCTTGAATGATGATAATCATATGATTCTTGGAGGCTAGGGTTATTTGATAATTTGAAGAAGCTTTGGAGCTAAACAAGTAAGTATAAAGCATTATTCTTCTTGATTTGTTAAGTGAAACATGCTTAATGGTAGTTAGATGTTGAAAGATCATGAAATGGTGTTGAAAACATGCGAAAACATGGATGAGAAAAATGGATGTATAAATTTCTTGTTTTTGTGTATATTGTGAGGTATATTTCATAAGTTGTTCTAGAGATGAAGTTGGAATTGAAAGAGCATTAAAATGGTCTAGAAAATGTGCAGAAAAATTTGACTAGTAAATAAATGTTTCATGTTCTGTTTATAATGTATATAACGTGTTTCTATTTGGTGGTTTTAGAAATGAAACAAAAATGAGTTTAGAGCTAAAGAAAGGGATCAATGTGATGTCCTGAAATGAGGGGAATTAAAAGGACAAATTAGAAGAGAAATAAAGGAGTTAATGAAGTTGAACTAGCGCAGAAAGTGGTGATGAATGTGTATATGTATGTGTTCTGGTTTTTATGCTTATGATCACTCATCGATTTTGATTTTTTTGTGAATGATATTGATATGAAATGTAAGTAGTAATGAATAGGAAATAATGAGGACATGACTTAGAAATGATAGATTAAGCAAAAGAGATAAACTAGGATGAAAATGAAGTGAAATGTGTGCTGGAATATCTAGATGGAGTGTTTTTATTAAACATTCTTCTGTATTTTGGCCATATATTGATCTTTAGATATCCAAATCTAATTATTTTTAGTGTAGATTAAACTATAGATATATGGCTACAATTTTGATGAAGAAATTGAATTTTAGTTCTATCCATAAGGGTTTTGAAATTTGACTTGAAATTGAGAATTGTGTGCTGCTGTGGTATGAGAATAGTGTGTAGTATTTTGGTTCTAACTTGCAGAATACTGAACCAAACTACATTAATTTGATGTCATCAGAAATTTAAGACATAGAGGAACATTTTTTTGGAAGAATGTGTTGTCTAAATTCCTCATTTTCTAGGTCATAATTGTCATACAAAAATGACCAAAAAATCTATCTTGAGAAAAACTGGAAAAACTACAGGATAAATGGGAGATTAGTTTCTGTCACGATCATGGCAGGAGATGCCATAATCGTGGGTAGTGATTTTACATGCTAATGTGTTGATTATGCAATGTTTGAACCAATTAACAATGAGGTATATAATTATAATATTTTTGGACTTAATTCGTGCTTAAAAGGAACATAATTTTGATGTTGGAAAAGTTAGTTAAACATGTGATAAGTTTTGATTGATCTTGATGTTATACTTTAAGAAAAAGGATGTTTGATGGCAATGTATCTAAATGTGAAATGTTTAGAGTATTAAATGAGTACACAACATAATGAATAAATTGTTTGAAGCACTATGAATAAGACATACTATAGAAGGAGATTGGATTTCATGAATGATGAGATTAAGTTTGAAATGGTAAATTAAATAAGTAGAAGTTGAGAGTTTAATGCAATCAAATTGGTATTTGAATTAGTGTGGATTGATGTTGTATTAAAGGTAGTGAAATTGGTGTTAAGATATGTGTTGAATTCAGATGAATGGAGGAGGAAAATTGTAGGGCACAATCATGGCCCTCACTCCATGGTCGTGACCTAACAGTGTTTCTGTCACAATCGTGGCCTCAACCCACGATCGCGGCCTGGCCAAAAAATGTTTCTATCACAATCGTGTCGGGGATGTCATGGTCGTGTCCAGAACTATAGAGAGAAAAAGTTGTCTTTTAAGTAAAGTTTAAACCAACCAATGCTAGGGTGCTTCCATATAAGGTCATTAGGCTTGAATGAGATCTTAAGTGAACCTACCTGATGATGAATCAGGTGAGTAAAGTGAATAAAGTGCATTAGGTATTAAAGAATGATTGAAAGATGTTATTAAATGATTATGAGATGTGAATAATTGAAATATACCTATGATTGTTAATATGAGCATGCATTATACATTACACACATACATATATGTGTGTAATTGAATGTTTATGTGATTGTACAATTAATAATGTGTGTGCAATATGTGTATTGCATAATGTTGATATACAGGATAGAACGTCAGCATCCAGTCATTTCCAAATCATGAAAGCTAATGCTAATCTGGAGCTTACTATGAGTCAATCTAGATGGTCTCACTTTCATTGTTTGTTCTATTTTAAATTTCTGTATTGAATTACTACTGAATGTGAATGTGATTGATACAATTCCAGAAATTAATAGTCCGAGGAGTTTGATAGATGTGAGAACATAGGAAGTGCTCATTGTATGCGAATTGGAATGGAATAAGTGATTTTCAACATTATTGTTGAATGTCAGACATCGATACGATAAATATATGTGGATGTGAATGTGGAAAATTGAGCACTAGTGATTGTTTGAAAATATGTGAATGTGATGCATTTCATTACATGAATGCATGAAAGATAAAGGCTGTTGTGACTGGAGCAGCCACCAAGAAAGAACTTAAAGCTCATAATGTGGTAAGAGTCTCTGGCTCACTATACAAAATGAGCCTTATATCCCCAAGGGATAAGGGACAATTGTTAATGAGCCTTGTATCTACAATAGATACGGGACAGTTATAGGCACTCGGTCACAACAATAACAATTAAAAGTGAGTCTCATAAGCATTGCATATACATTTGATATGTATGATTTAAATGATTGAAATAAATAGTTTGAATGATTTCTGAATGTGAAATATGAATTAAGCGAATATGAAGTGTATGTGATTCAACATGTTGATTTGTTAAATGATGTGAATTACATGATTATATGAATCAGTGTGTTTTGTGAATTGAGTGAGCCATCGAGGATGGTTCGTTCACTGAGTTCGCAAAACTCACCCCAAAATTTGCAACATATTTTTCAGGCTCAAAGGAGATACCCAGTTAGACCAACTAGAGTTTAACCACTGCATTCAGATAAGAGTTAAAGATCGGGATTAGTTATACCTACATATGTCTACAGTCTTTCTTTTGTATTTTAAAATTGTATTCCGCAAATATTGTACAACATTTATGCGAATTAAAAAGAGTAATGACTGTATGACTGTAAATGTTTTGTATTGGGCCCAATTAATTAAGGGAATATTTATAATGATGTGTTAATTGTTTGTAACTTGTGACTAAGAATGTTTTGAAATAAAATGGGCCTAAATGATCATCGTTTTTTTTCTGAAATAAAGTGTGATGTTCAAAAAATTTTGTAATAAGTATGATTGTTTGACTGTTCTAGCATGCCACCCTTATAGAGTACGTTCTTGAATACCGTCAGTGTGTTTGGGACTATGCCCTATGAGAGTGGGGTGCTATAGCAATAAATGTATAGGCATCAGAAAGCGAGGCCTTCACCAAGCTGGAATACTAAAAGCAGATCCCAGAACACCTAAGTATCGGTAGCCAAAAAAAGATTATCCTACTAGACAAACATGACTCGAGAAGCATGGGTTCTACCATAATCGCCTCTAAAAAGCTAAAAAAGACAAACAATATAAATACAAATATTAAGAAAAATAATAATAATGATAATGCACACGAGTTTGTACCACGTATCTGTCCTAGTACCCTTGAGTATAGGTTTATTAAAGAGTCAAAGAATATATGATTAAAGTAACCGTTATACTAAAAAAATTTAGGAATCCCTTGCCAGATACAATAAACACTAAAACCAGCCAAGAGAAACTTATTAGCCAACTGAAGAAAGCATCAGTGGTGAACAATTATTACAAGCATGAAAAAGGAAATAAAAGGATGACGGTTTCATGTTTGTAAAGGAACTTACTATAATATTATTTTGATGATTCATGCACTTGAATGTGTCGTGGTCCAATTGGGAGCATTAGTTTATTTTAAGCATGCTTGTCAAAGGTTAAGTGCCCAGTGAGAATATGCTATTGAGGCATGCAAGTTAAAGTGGTTGATGTGTCATGTAAGGTGTGATTCTAATGAAAATGGCTTTTATAAATGGTTGATGTAACAATTTAGAAGTAATTGTAATCGAATTTTCTTTTACAGGTAGATGCATCATGTTAGTAAGTGGAGTACCAATAGGTCGCAAAAGGAAACGAATGACATCTTATCATGTACAATAACAAACTTGTCAGGCGGCTCGAGAAAGCCAATGGAGAAAACGTGTGATGTGCCAAAAACTCTATGAAAGTGTAAGTATGTTTATTGATTGCAGTGTATGTAGTCATCCCCGAACAACGAGCCTATTCGGTCTAAATAGGAGCTGCATATAGAGCATAGAAGAATATCCCAACCTAGCTTGTTCATTAGCCATGTCACAAGTTACGAACGCAACTCAATTGAGTAAAAGAGATCACAACTCAGGTTTCTAGATGATTATGAATAAATGATCATGGCAAACGAGAAAATGGAGAAACTCATTTGATCATTACAGCAAACCTCAACTAAGATGGATAACCACGAGATTTATACCACACAAAAGACTTGAAAGTATGAGTAAATAACAACACTATAGACTAAATGTTAAATTTAAGGAACTCAAATGTTAAATTTCAAGGAATGATGAAGTTAATTTCATTTAAGGAAGAAAAACTTCTATATACAATTCTTTAAGTAATTGTAATAATCTTAAATATGGTAATTGAAATTTTAATCTCATTATGATTTTTAATGAAATAGATCTAAATGATTTTTATATTTGCAGTTGTATTTGAATCTTGTGTACTAAGTTTGATAATTTAAAATATTTCATAACCATTAGAATGGCACATTGGAAATAAAAGTGGTCATTAATCACGTTGGATCCATAATATGACTAGATTATTCATATTAGTTGGAAAAAAATCATCTATTGTTTGCTTTGAATTGATTGTATATTTCTTTTTCTTTTTATTTGGGAAATTATGAACTTTATTACTATGAAACAAGATATAAGTTAAAATAAATAACTTGGTCATTAATTTCAAAACTCATTATATAGGTTAAAGGGTAGTTATAATGAAATTATAAACTTTATCCAAGTTTATAATATTAATTAAAACTATCAAAAGTAATAATAAAATACCTCAACTTTTAATTTATAATAAAAAATAATTGGTCACTAATTTTAAAATACCTCAACGTTTATTGTCATATTTGTTTACACTTGTTAAGGAGGGATTTTCTAGACTCTTAAACTAGCTGCTTCCTCTTTATGGTGGCTTTCAATATCACCATCGATATAAGGTACTTAACATTACTCATCTCTTATATGTTGATGACTTGATACTCTTGTGCGGAGCTTATCCTACTTCCATCAAAATCATGACGCATATGCTTGATTTATTTGTGCAATGGTATGGAATCCATCATAACTTAGATAAGAGTTACTTCTATTCCAATGATGGGAGAAGCCATATGACCATCAACATAATCACTAGACTCTATCACTATCCTATTCCTTTTAGTTACCTGGGAGTCCTAATTATGCTTCAAAATTGAAGTTTTGTTATTGCTTACTTATTATTGAAAAAATGAAGTCATGAATGATGGCATGGAATAAAATCAAATCCTTTCTTATGCAGCTCGATTTACACTCATTATTTCAGTGCTTACAAGCCTCCATCTAGACTGGGTTGCTCATGTTGTATTGCCTCAGAAAACAATCAAAGAGCTAGACTACATTATGAAATCCTTTTTCTAGTCAAGACAGGAAGTGTAGAGTCAAATGGAGTGAAGTTACGACACTAAAAAAGCATGGTGGTCTCGGAAGTTTCTCAATCACCAAAATGCAACAAGTTTTGATATGCAAAAGGTTGTGGAAATTATACACGGATCCAACTGCATTGCAGATAAAATGGATTCATGAATACTAGTTGAAATACATTAATTTCTAACAGGCTGACTATTTAAGGGATGGATCTTGGATTCTCAAACAAATGATGAAGTTATGTAAATTAATCTATCCTCACGTCAAGCACTCTATCGGTAATGGAGAAAAGACGTGAGTGTTGTATGATTATTAGTTTAAAATTAGTCCCCTCATGCACAATGCTAATTTTCAGAGGCTTAATAATCGACTGCCATCAAAATATAAATTATCTTTGCTACTTGTCAACGGTGAGTGGCTGGGCAACTTCAAAGGGATTCATACACTCATGACTCATCTTCCAACCTTAAACAATGCAGCAATGGAGGATATCATTTTCTGGATGTTACCTGACATGTGTTTAATTGTTGATAAATTTAATTATTTACACTTAGTGATTAATGATATGAAAATGCTTAAGATACTCACTTTAATTCATATATGATTTTAGGTACAATTTGCAAGCAAAGAAATTAAAGTGAGTCAAAAGCACTATATTTGGGTCGTTTTTTGAAGATTAATTTTCACTTGCCTTCATAAACAAGAAGAAGGGAAAAAATCAAAATGCAAAGAAGAAGAAAGCTTTCTGGAAAATGAAGGAAAAAAATCAATAGAAAGTAAAGAATGAAACGACAGCAAGATGAATAAAATGCAAGCAGAAGACAAAGCAGAAGGAAGCTAGCGTTTAACACTAGCATTGCTTGCATTTAACGCCAGCGTTGTAGCATGCATTAAATGTTAGCATTGCACTAGCGTTAACACATGCATTAAACGCTTGCATTGCAACTAGCATTTAACAAATAGTGAAGAAGCTACAGGATTCAGGGACCAAAGAAGACACCAATATTAAATTGTCACGTCAAAGCTACAGTGAGAGGAGCAATACGAGGGAGAAAACAAGGAGTGACAATAGAGAGAAAATAGTAGCATGGCTGGTATCGTGAAAGGAGGAGATGTGAATAGTACCGTGGGCAACAAACTTTAGTTATCAAATCAATACACAGTGGCGGTAGAAATAGAAGAGGGCTAAAGTTTATGCGAGAGAGAGGTAAAGCATTTAGGAGCTTTTGGTTAGGGCATTTTTGTAGGGACTGAAGCTTTTTCTTAGGAGACCTATAGAAGGCTAAATGTCCTGACACTGGTTCGGAGTTGACATCGACGCAGACGATTTGTTCTTTCTTTCTCTCATTAGAATTGATTATGTTATCTTGTGTTTATTGGATTAGGCATTGAATGATGATGATTTTAATGCTCTATTGAATCGTTTTTCATGAAAACCCATTGCTATAATCAAATGCAATATGTAATTGTTGTATTTCCAATTCATATGTAACAACTAATGGTTCTAAATCATTAAAGATAACATAACATAGGTTAAATAATCCGAGCTTGTGTGATTATTGCCTAGATTGGTCTATTTTTCTGATTCATAATGCGGTTGTCCAGATAAAATTAGAGAGCTTATTCTAGGTTTCTCGATAGCTAGGATTAATTAACGAGTGCTTTGTGATTAATTAATATCTAAGGAAAAATTGAAATTAACAGAGCTTATTGTTAATCTACGACTGATAATTGCTAAGAGAGATAAAAGAACAACAAATCAATGAATTATGCTTAATTATGGCATAGGCCGAGTTTGAACCAAAAAACCAGATCCCTACCGAATTCCTCACTTTTTATATTTTTTTCGCATATTTTGTTTAATTTGTTTTCATTAGGTTTATTTTATTTCATTTTCTTATTAAAGCCAAACCCCCTACCTAATCATCAATTAGTTTCATTTGATAGGCTTACCAAACACTCCCTGTGGGATTGACCTAGACTCACCACTGCTACAGTAATAGTCTAGTTATTTTATTTTGACTAGCATTATGACACGCCGGTCAATTTTGACACCGTTGTCAGGGACTACAGTGTTTAGTTTTTGTTTGTGATTTTAATTGGTGTCTTGTATATATTTATTCGTAATTTGTTTCTTTTCAGTTATTTCATGATCTTTCCATTTTTTGTTTCTTATTTGTGATTTTTTTTAAAAAAATTGATATGGATGGAAGCAATTTTTTCTTTAATTCATATTCTCAATTTTATAACAATGTTTGGACTGATCAACCTAACTTTTATTATGGATGCGATAATCAATCAAATTACTTCCATAATAGTTTGTAGGAAGAACAACAATTCCTGTTTACACCAGAAGCTTCCTATCAAGACTCAGGTACATCCTTGGAAGAATTAATTAATGTGTATGTTGCTAACACTTTGCAATTTTAGCAGGAAACAAGTTTTAGAATCCAGAACTTGATAAGCTAGGTGGATTAATTAATGAAGGCTATCAACCGCCTAGCATCACAAAGAAAAGAGACGCAACAATATCAACCTAAGGAATACCCGATGGATATTAGCACGAAAAGCTTATAGAGTGAAGTGGAGCTTGAGAATTTTGATGTTAACCCTTAATGAATTGCTTGTGTTGAAGAAGCTAAGGAGGAGCTCGAACTAGAAAAAGACATATCTTTTAGCTTGAATGTAAGTACTGAGTCCATAATTGTTTTTAAAACTAACTCTTCACCTTTACATAGCAGATTGAAGGAACTAAATGAGGAAGAAAGAGGTGAAGAGATGTTCGAAATATTCCCCGAGTGTATGGACTCAGCCAAGATTGAAAGTTTGAGGACACTTAATGGGAACAATTATCAACCATAACCCTATCCTAAAGAACCTCACATGGAGAAGACACATGTAATGCCTAAAGATCACAATTTTGTTACGTGAGGAGAAGAAGGAGTCGAGCCAAGGACCTTAAACTAAGGCGCTTCTTGGGAGGCAACCCAAGGGAAGTAAATTTCTTTGCTTTTAAATTTTCACAATTATTATTTTTCTATGCATGTGTGTTTCTTTGTTGGTTTATTTTTGCTTGTTTTTAAGTTTTCAATCAAAATGAGAGAAAGAATAAAATAAACAAAGAAACATTTGCTCATTTTCTATTGCTTCTAGGATTATTTAATCATAATTAGAGTGTGAATTGACTAGAGAATTTCATGGTAACTTTGGCATGTATTTTTGCTCTTGTGATTGGTAGATGTGCATTATCTTTAGAACAGTAGTGACTAGTGGTAGACAAAGCCATTGAGATTTTGAACCTTATTAGACTTAAACATCCATATTAGTCTCATTGTCTTTTGATAATGTGTGACCTTCATGACATGTACATCCTAATTTTGCTTTGAATTTCTATTCAAGACCATAGTTTTATCATATTCATTAACATGAAAATGACTAGGCATTTTTTTGTTTTTTGAACTACATGAGCCAAATAGCCTACCCATTATATGATTTTCCCTTGATAAACTCCTTTAAGCTTTATACTTTTTTTGTGTACTAATCACATTACATGCTTTATACTTACCTAAATGTCTTACTCAAGCTATAAGCTAGTGGAGCATTTGCGATTGATGAGTTTGTAGATGTACAAAATTCTAAGTGTGGGGGTGTACATATGTGAGGATTGGTTAATGTTAGGATGTTATTTTACGTCTTATCATTGAAATTCCCATGTTAATGTAGTTTCTTTTAATGTTTAAAAAAAGAAAAGAAAGGAAAATAAAAAAATAAAATAAAAAAGAAAAACAATGAAAAAATATATGTTTAAATAAATGTATATAAGAGCAAGTGCATATGTGTTGAAAAATTGTTTATGATTAATGCATTCTCCTAAAGTTATGATGAATTTGTTATTTAAGTATATTGGATATGACGTAGATGTTGTCTTGGAAGGTTCACTCTTGTGGTTTCAATTGTATGAGGGATTCCTTCAGATTGGTATATGCTTCATGTGGTTTGTGAGTGAGAGTTGAATGGGGTTGTTAAATATAACTGTTGCATTCTCATAGCTGACATTATCTAGTTTTTGATGAGTGTTGCTTTATTTCACTAGCTTAATGGCTTTCATGCTACTTGACCCAAATACATCTCACCTTACCT
>JAOQMS010033015.1:0-14719 GCA_027563885.1 Erythroxylum longipes | reverse complement strand
GAGGGGTTCATCATAAAAGGTCAAGAAACTAAGGTACTCAAACTAAAGAAAGCCCTATATGGACTTAAGCAAGCCCCATGAGCATGGTATAGCCGCATTAACGGGTACTTTATGGATCAAGGATTTAGGAGGAGTCATAGTGAACCAACTCTATATATCAAGACCCAAGATCACCAAGGTACTCTCATCACCTCTCTATATGTAGATGATCTCATCTGCACAGGAGATAACGAGAAAATGGTAGAGGATTTTAAAGAAGATATGAAGAAGACATTTGAAATGAGTGACTTGGGGCAAATGAACTACTTCCTCGACATGGAGGTTAACCAGACAGAAGATGGTATATTCATTTCACAGAAGAAATACATAGAAAATTTTCTGAAGAGATATAAGATGGATCGCTCCAAGACTGTTACAACACCACTTGCAGTAAACGAGAAGTTCAAGAAAGAAGATGGTTCAGACAAAGTAGATGCATCAACATACCGAAGTCTGATAGGAAGCCTACTCTACCTAACGGCTACTGGACCGGACATCATGTACGCTACAAGCCTACTATCGAGGTTCATGCAAAGTCCAAGTCAGGTACACCATGGAGCCGTAAAAAGAATTCTAAGGTACTTGCGAGGCACAACCAACTACGGAATATGGTACAAGTCGACTAACGACTCAAGACTAGTTGGCTACACGGATAGCGACTGGGCTGGTTCAGTAGACGACATGAAGAGCACATCTGGGTATGCGTTCACACTTGGCTCAGGATATTTCTCATGGTCTTTAAAAAAGCAAGACATAGTCGCACAATCGTCAGCAGAAGCCAAATATATTGCCACAGCAGCAACAACTAATCAGGCAATTTGGTTGCGAAGAATATTAGAAGACATGGGAAAACAACAAAAAGAGCCAACTGAAATATTCTGTGACAACAAGTTAGCTATTGCTTTGGCAAAAGATCCGGTACATCATAGCAAGTCAAAGCACATAGCAATCAAATATCATTTCCTAAGAGAAGCTATGGCAAGAAAGGAGATCAAGTTAAATTACTGCAATACAAAAGAGCAAGTAGCAGACATCTTTACAAAAGCGCTACCGCGAGCCAAATTCGAGTTTCTACGAGAAGCACTTGGTGTCGCACAAATGAGCATTAAGGAAGAGTGATAAAATATAATGCTCATTTTAGAAAAATCTAGAATGATTTAGAATATAGAGAAAAATTATAGAAATCTCTAGATAATACTATGTAGTGTAACAACTAGAAAAAGCTAAGAGTGTGATGGTAAAACCGACTTACAAAGTCGGGGTAGTTTGCCTATATATATATGCTTGTAAAGTTTCATTTTGTGTGTGTAATAAAAAAGCAATTCCAACTTCCAAGATACACTACTCCTATCCTATAAACTAGCCCCTACCTCCCTTTTTTGCCTTCAAAACTTCAAAACTCCTACTGTTTCGTGACTCCCACCTTGTTCCATAATCACTCTATTCACTTTACAACTAGTCAACCAAACCTTCAATTCAATTCATTATATCACTTCTCAAAATCACTTAACCGTACATCAGAAAGGCAAGAATCAAACGAATTTATGTACAGAAATTTTGACAGAGAAGCTAACATTCTGTCCTGATTCAATTGATGGAAGATTTGTGCCTGACAAACGAATTTACAGGGAAAACCTGACGATTAAATCATTTGAATTAGATCTTTATAATAAACTCTCTTGCAGCCATGATGGGTCATTTACAGCTGTTTTCTAGTTCTCTTTTTTATTTAATAAAGGGTTTACATAAACTTTCAAGTGCTTATCAATGTACTCACATTGTTGCAGGATACTGCACTTAACCATGCCAAAATTATAGAGATGATAGTGGATCAATTTGGTTCAACAGCAGAGATGGTGAAAAAAGATCTGGTATGGGTGCTTTCTACTAGTCAGATAGATTGCTACCCTGCACGGTAATTATACAAATTGCTTCTGCTTAGTTTACCATATGCCATGCACCTACGTGCCAATTTTTCTTCTGTTTTTACCTGCCATGTACCATCCAAGATGTAGAAGAGTTTAGAATTTTTTTCTCGCTCTTGTAGATTAAACCAGACAAAAATATATTTCTGTAAAGTGCTCCATAAAGCAAGTCTGCAAATGGTTGAAGAAGTTGGCAGGAAGTAGATAAAACTGCTGCGCTCTTCTTTCTGATGGCATCACTAGTAGAATTAGAAAATGTAATTCGACATATATATGAACATATTGAATTAGCTACTTCGAAAAATATCTTGATAGTGATTCTTCCCTTTTTGAAGGGCTGATGTTGTTCAAGTAGATACTTGGATTTATCCAGCAGGAAAGAATGATTTGGGACGTGACTGGCTTATTCGTGATGTAAGGACAGGAAAAACTCTGATCCGAGCAACCAAGTAAAAAAAGTTATCATTATTTAATATGTAACATTCCATTCTGTACTAAGTCCGTTAAACGTGATCAAATTTCTTTGAGCAGCATAAAACTTCTGTGTGTCTGGTAAACAAGTTCAATTTCTTATTTACCATTTATGCTGCGTTTATATTATGATGAACAAGAAAACAAGGAAGTTTTCCAAGTTTAGGAATGATGTCAGAGAAGAGATTGAACCAATTTTCTTGATCTGCGAACCTATCATTGAGAAGGATAGCAGAAAAATACTTCACTTTAGTACTGATGATACCTCGGTTCGCATTCAATCTGGTTTGAGGGTGAGTCTGGTGAATCTAACAATGTATTTTCTCTAGTGTTTCTAAGCTTACAGCCATTAATGTCATGCAGGCTGGATGGAATGACGTGGACATCAATCAACATGTAAGCAATGTTAAATACATCGACTGGATTCTTGAGGTATGCCCATCTTGTCAAGTATGAAAATTAAGTTTCAAGGACCACATGATTGCATTGATCAATTATTTTATAAATTCAGAACAGTTTATAGTGACAGATTTTGTATTACACAAACTTCTCAAAGAAAAATATAAAATATTACTTGTCCTCCCTACCGTCCCAGATTCCCTCGGAATATTCTGCAAAGCAGCTGTCAGGAAGGTTTTATTGGAATGGTCCATGATAGTTGGATAAGATCACAGCTCTTAATATCTCTCCACATATCTTCTAAATATATCATATTGCCTTGTATTCTTGATTCTCTTCCTACTTTAGGGGCAATAATCTTGGATAGTATATTCTAGTTGCTAGTTTATAGGAGAAATTCTTGGTAGCATATTTTAGCAAGTGTTGTATATAAACTAATGTAAGAAATGAAGATAAAAAAGGAGTCATTATCAGTTGAATCCATTCACAAATTTTATCATGGTATCAGAGCTATGGCTCCCTCAAAACCAAAACCCAACCCCTTTGACCTAATCACAGCTGACACAACAAGAACTGTTATCACCCAAGTGCAACTAAAGGGTGAGGCGAATTACGATGAATGGGCACGAGCCATCAAAATGGCTTTACGAGCCCGACGAAAATGGGGATTCAGGGACGGCACCGTCGAGAAACCGCAGACGATGAAGAGGAGTGGTGGATGGTTCAGTCCATGGTCGTTACGTGGCTTATGAACACCATTGAGCCAACGCTACGATCTACTGTATCGTATTCCGAAACGGCAAAAGCTCTCTGGGATGATTTAAAGGGGCGGTTTGCAGTTTCGAATGGACCACGAATTCAACAAATCAAGAGTGAGCTCTCTGATTGCAAGCAACAGGGAATGGGCATTGTCAATTATTATGCAAAAATAAAGAAACTCTGGGATGACATGGCAAGTTATGATCAAAGTGTAATTTGCACTTATGGAAAGTGCACATGTGACGTGAACAATCGCCTGCAACAAAAGAGGGATGAGGAACATGTTCATGAGTTTCTCATGGGGCTAGATGATTCAACCTATGGAACAACTCGTTCAAATTTGTTGGCTACTAACCCTTTGCCAACATTAAACAGAGTATACTCTACCATTATACAAGAAGAACGAATGAAGAATGCTATTAGGTCCTCTGAGGAGCGCAAGGAGATTCTGGCTCTGGCAACACCAACCGGAAGTCGAGGTCGTGGAAAAGGTGATCCAAGAAGCTGAGAGTCAAACCGAGACCTGTTTTGCACTGATTATAATAAGTTCGGACATGAAGTGAGTGGCTGCTTTCAAATTATCAGTTATCCGGAATGGTGGGCCGAAAGACAACAAGGAGGACGCGGTGGTGGTCGAGCAAGTAGCAGCTGTGGAGGCTGTGGCAAAGGCACTGCTCTTCGTGCAAACGCAATGCATGGTTCGGCCTCTGATGGGGCCACGACGACACATAATGTATCTAGTGAAAATATGAAAGAAAAACCAGCTACTATCACACATGAACAATGGGAGTCACATATATCATTGTTGCAGAACCAAAAGGTGGGAGATGCTAGGCGTATAACTGGTAAGGACTCTACCTGGATTATCGACACCGGTGCATCGAATCATATGACTGGTAATGTGAAATTATTGCAAGATGTCCGAGACATTCCCGAAAATCCCATTGGAATGCCCAATGGTACGACTTCCATGACAACGAAAGAAGCAACTGTAATATTGGGCAGAAATTTGACGTTAAAAAATGTCTTATATGTTCCTGGGCTATGTTGTAATCTTTTATCCGTCTCTCAGTTGCTCGATGAAAATGATTGTCTAATTCACTTTACCTCTACTTTGTGTGCCATACAGGACCACACTTCGAGGATGCTGATTGGTGCGGGTGAGTGAAAAGATGGACTATACTATTTTCGGGACATAGCGTCCTTGAAGGCTTACAAGGTGACAGAAACATCGTCTTTAGAATTATGGCATAGGCGTATGGGTCATCCTTCGTTTAAGTTGTTAAGCAATTACCTGTTGTTGCTTCCTCTAAGAATGTTAATGTTAGTACAGACTGTGAAATTTTTCATCGAACAAAACAAATTTGGAAAAAGTTCCCCATTAATAGTAAGACTGCTTCTGATTTATTTAGTTTGATTCACTGTGACTTGTGGGGTCCTTATCGTACCGTTTCTTCGTGTGGAGCATCATATTTCCTCACCATTGTGGACGATTTTTCTATAGGAGTTTGGGTATTTTTGTTGGTTGATAAAAAAGAAGTACCATCAATGTTTGCTCAGTTTTTTAAAATGATTGAACGGCAGTATAATAAACAGGTCAAGGTGGTGCATAGTGACAATGGCACTGAGTTTACCAGTCTAAAAAATTATTTTTTTGATCAAGGTATTATTTTGCAATGCTCTTATGTCGGGACGCCTCAACAGAACGGAAGCGTCGAGCGCAAGCATAGTTATATCCTCAATGTGGCTCGTGCTGCTCGCTTTCAAGGTGGATTGCCGATCCACTTCTGGGGTGAATGCGTTCTTGCTGCTTGTTATCTGATTAATCGCATGCCAACTCCTTTACTTGATGGTTGCACTCCTTATAAATTGTTATATAGAGCTCCTGCCTCTTATAACGAAATTAGAGTGTTTAGATGTCTGGCTTATACACACAACCAATCTCGGGGTGGAGACAAGTTCGCTTCTCGTTCTCGGAAGTGTGTTTTTATTGGTTACGCAATTGGGAAGAAAGGGTGGCTATTGTATGATTTAGATACTGATACATTGTTGGTCTCTCGTGATGTGGAATTTTATAAGACCAAATTCCCTATGTTATCAGCTAAACAACCTGCACACTCGCTTGGCAACATGGATGATGATAGTTCCTTGCCAATAGAAAATATTATTTCCACTGAAGATGATATTTCACATGGTCCAAACGATTTGGATGAAGACAATCCTAATGAATGCTCCACCATGTAATGCCATGAAGATACCCACGTCTTTGAAGTTGCACAAAATGAAGAGACCCATGCACAAGAGGATGGTGCTAATATGTTCGGCCGTGGCCAAAGACAGCACAAGCCTTCAGTCCTTCGTGATTTCGTCACTCATACAGTCCAGAAGATTAGTCCATCTTCATGCTCATCCACACCACGACATCCTCCCCGTAAGTCCTATCCTTTACCCAATGTTTTACATAGTACTTATTTTAGTACTCAAAATAAGCACTTTCTTGCTGCCATAATAGCTATACAGGAACCAAGTACTTTTTCTCAGGCTGTTAAGGAGTAATGTTGGCATAAGGCAATGAAAAATAAAATGACGGCTCTTGAAAGGAACGGTATTTGAGATGTCACCACTCTTCCTCCTAAAAAAAGCTCTAGGGTGCAAATGGGTGTACAAAATAAAATATCATTCTGACGGGTAAGTAGAGCGCTGTAAAGCTCACCTTGTAATTCTGGGTAATCATCAAAAGGCTGGCATTGACTATCATGAAACCTTCGCCCCCATAGCCAAAATGGTGATGGTTCGTCTCTTGTTGGCTGTGGCTGCTGCAAGGGATTGCGGTTTGCATCAAATGGATGTCTACAATGCATTCTTACATGGGGATCTAGATGAGGAAGTTTATATGAGACTTCCACCAAGTTTCGTACTTCTAATCCAGATGATGTATGTCGTCTTCGAAAATCATTATATGGGCTTAAGCAAGCTCCTCGGTGTTGGTTCGCCAAACTATCTTCTGCTCTTGTTGATTACGGTTTTCAGCAGTCTTATGAAGATTATTCACTATTCTTCCTTCACTGAGGTGATACACTCCTTCATCTCTTATTTTATATTGATGATCTCATCATAACGAGGAATAATGACATGGCTATTCATGATTTTAAGACATATCGAAGCAATTGTTTTCACATGAAAGACCTTGGAAAATTGAAATTTTTTTGGGTGTAGAAGTAGCAAGGGGCCCTAGTGGTGTTTTTTTGTCCCAACACAAATATGCTCTTGACATTGTTAGTGAGGTTGGTCTCTCTGGAGCTCGCCCCGCTTCTACTCCCATGGAGACGAATCATAAGCTTGCTCTTACATAAGGTCCAGACTTGGCGCATCCTGACCAATATCGCTGGTTAGTTGGGCGGTTAATTTATCTGTGCTTCACGCGTCCTGACCTTGCATACTCTGTACACGTACTCTCTCAGTTCATGCAACAACCGAAGGATGATCACTGGGATGCGGCACTTCGGGTGGTGCGCTATGTTAAAGGTACCTTGGGACGTGGTATACTGCTTGACAAACAATGCGACCTTCGCATTCATGGTTAGTGTGATTTTGACTGGGCTGCTTCTCCTCTTTCACTGGGTTCTTTGATTGGTTGGTTCATCCAGCTTGGCTCCTCACCAGTTTCCTAGAAAACGAAGAAGCAAGACCGAGTATCACAATCTTCCGCAGAGGCAGAGTATCGGTCCATGGCAGATACAACGTGTGAACTACTCTGGCTCCATGGCTTGTTACGCACACTTGGCATATCTCACCCTGCACCAATGTTGCTCCATTGTGATAACCAGTCTGCTCTTCATATCTCTTGTAACCCCGTTTTTCATAGCCGCACTAAGCTTATCCAAGTGGATTGTCATTTCCTTCGGGATGAAATTCGGCGTGGCACTATTCGTCCTGTGTATGTTTCTACTCATGGTCAACTTGCGAATATTTTCACCAAGGCATTGTCGAAGGGACTGTTCGACACTTTTGTTCACAAGCTGCGCATTCGAGACCCGACTCCGCCAGCTTGAGGGGGGTGATAGTTGGATAAGATCACAGCTCTTAATATCTCTCCACATATCTTCTAAATATATCATGTTGCCTTGTATTCTTGATTCTCTTCCTACTTTAGTGGCAATAATCTTGGATAGTATATTCTAATTGCTAGTTTATAGGAGAAATTCTTGGTAGCATATTTTAGCAAGTGTTGTATATAAACTAATGTAAGAAATGAAGATCAAAAAGGAGTCATTATCAGTTGAATCCATTCACAAATTTCTCAGTCCATGTTTTCTATTCTTTCAGGGTACTCCTCGCTCATTAAAGGAGCATCATGAGCTTTTTGCTATGACTATGGAGTACCGGAAAGAGTGCTACGAGGACAGTGTCCTACAATCTTTGTCAAGGGTCTGTAGCACAGATGAAGATATGGTAGAATTGGAGCATTTAATTCGTCTTGAAAATGGATCAGAAGTGAAAAACTAAAAGGGTAGTAGTTTCGCAAACTTTCCGATTCGTTTCTAGCAAACCAAAAATTGGAAAAATTAAGAGAACAAAAAATAAATCAACATCGAAAATTTGGTAACGTAGTTCGGCATTCCTTGCCTACGTTTGTGGGACCCTCACCCAGCTTAATCGCTTTCACCAAAGTACAATAGATTTACCCAAGGCTTTACTGAGCCGACACCACTCAACCCTTGATACTATCTCTCAACCTTACTTTCCGTGAAAGAATTTCACACCCAATAGTACGATCGCCTCGTACTAACCTCAACAAAGGATTTTCTCAACACTCTTTTTAATTAAAAGACAATTAATAAAAAATAACTCAAGTGATAAATCAACTAAGAATAAAAACAGAAAACACTTGAGATAAAAGAAAGACTTCCTTAGGATTTTATCTTCTCGAAATAATTCAGTTGAATCTCGTTACCATAGCTAACTCTTTCTTCACCAAAACATGTCGCAGTGTTTCTTCATTTAATAACTAATGCCCATTTCACCATAGCTAACATTCACATCCCACTTCACCGTTGCTCTCTACACCCATCACGCGTTGTTCAGCAATCTTCCCATACACACGCACAACTCAATCACCGTTTAATTGAACAACTAACTCACATCAAATCTATCTCACACACGCAAATGCACCTAGTTGCCGCACACACACTCCCACTTGGTTTCTACTGTTAAGTGGTCATTTCATCACAATAGCTTAAGTTGTTGTGCGAGGTTAACTCAATTAGTTTTATATATTCTCTAACACACCCCCTCAAGTGAAAGCCCTTTGGACTTGAAACTTGCACAAACCTACTTTATCTTGTGCTTAATTTTATAGGTGGGTGTTAGGATTCGAACTTATGACCACTTGGTCATAGAGGCTCTGATACCATGCTAAGCGACCATTTCATCACAATAGCTTAAGCTGTTGTGTGAGGCCAACCCAATTGGTTTTATATATTCTCTAACATCTACCAGCCTCATGTTTTATAGACTTCTTCGATAATTAGGAGATGTGCACAAATCAATCACACTAATGAGAGTCCCACCCAACAACAGCTTCGTTATTTTTTTACCGCAACAAGAGTTACACTTCACATACCACCCAGCTCCTATATCTTTTTGACTTCAATAAGAGATTCACTTCAGTTGTTTCTGGAGACGTGAAGCAAGAAGAATTCTATTTTAGCCACGCAACAAAACAACGTCCAAGTCCCTTTATTTTCTTCTATCCATAAAATCCACAAATTCAGCAGTAACTCCATCTAATTTAAGATAGGCATGATAGTGGACTTCAATTTAAGATAGGATTCTTTTTTAAATAGTAGATTATCCATATAGTATGTGAATCAAGTTATTATCCAATTAATATCTTATATGTCCAATCAATAAATAATACCAAAACTAATTACTTGGATATATAACATATATCCTAACAAGAAGCAATGAAGGCCAGGACAATGTGGAAACCGAAAGACTGGAACACCAAATTTTGGATACCAACGAAATGATCAGCCAAGGATGTGTATCAGTACTTGTTACTTAATCAATAGACGAGGAGTGGAAGGAAAATGACAGGATCAGTGGCTGTATTAAAGCGTGTACACCTATGATAATACCTATTATTCTCTATATGTCCAGCAATCATGTAAAACACACACAATTCATATAAATTTAACACTTATATTTATCAATTTAATAAAAAAAATTGGTTATGCCGAATACCATGAATTGAAGTTCTTCGCCAATCTATTCATAAACGAAAATTAGAGGATAAAAATAATTAATCAACATTCAATAAAATATTTAATATGCACATTAACAAACTAATAATTTTAGAAAGTCTTAATTAACATATACCACCAACTTTCTTACAGAAGGTACTTTAAATCCATTTTTTCTTTTGAATTTTACAACCGACACTCAAATCCAGTGAATGCTAATGTATTCTTGAAGAATTACCTTCATTTCTCGTCTATTGACTCAAATACTATCTTAGTTAGAGTTGAAGAAGAAAAGAATAGGATAGATTCTGAAAAAAAATCTAGTCCAATTAGATCCCAAGAGGGGAAAAAAAAGTCAATGCAGAAATGTACAGACCATATGAACATGATAATGTGTATATGTAACAGAAAAAGAGAGGGCGGGACAGTGATAAACGAGGGCTTGATTCCTGTCCTGAAGTATGATCCTGAGACTGAGATGGGCAATAAATATCTTAGCTTCCTGGAACAGTACAATTGATATGGAACTACATATCATTTCCAGAGAAACAATCAAAAGCTTTCTAATCCAACTCCACACCATTTGAGAATCCATAAAGTCTTCCTTCTCGATCAGCCTTAGCAATTAACATTAAAACAACTTTGTACTTTATCAATTGATAGTTATGAGTAGGCATGCAAGCAGATTGCAAACTTTTGTCATTTTTCTATGTGATGTCAATAAGACAGGCATGTATCTCAAAATGCATGTTAGATTGAGATGCTTGTGAGCTTTAAAGCCCTCATCTTATTCAGTATGCATGCTACAAATTGGAAAACTTGTGTCATATCGACATTTGAGTGATTTGTGAGTTTTAAAGTGCTTGTCTTGTTTGGTGTGCAGGCCGCTCCAACGTCTTCTCCATATTTAAGTTGTCTGTGACCTTTAAAGTGCTTGTATTGTTTGGTGCACATGTTGTTAATAGGCAGCCCTGTGTCCTATTCATCCTTTTGCAAGAGTTTAAGATGATGTATACGGCAAATTCTTACAACTATACATACATAATATTAAACCTTTTATGAAATTTTACAAATTTTAATACATTTTTAAGGAGTTTTAATTGGATAAAGATATTAGTTAATCAAATGAGAATACGTAGTTGTAACTCAAGAGTGAAATTTTGTAAGCTAGAAAATTTTGCTAGCTAGTTCAATTAATAAAACCTGCTTGAGTTATTGAATCATGATATAAAGATAACGATAGGGGGAGTCTTATCTTGATGGTTGTACATATCCGATTTCTCACCTTGATTATTTGCTTTGTGAAGATTCTAGTGGCTGTTCAGTCTTCATAGGTATATTTTTATTATTTAAATTCAATCATTAAAACATATCCTTTATTTATTAACTGGCTACGTAATGGTAAGACAGTGGACTTAATTATCTTCATAGCTTCCTTGTAAAATTAACACTCTATTCACCATTACATTATCACTAAGTGATAAGTGCATTTGTCTAGAGTTATGGATAATAATATTATGATGAAGAAAACTTAATTGAACTTTTGAATTTGAATAACCGTAATCAATTTTCACCAATTATTTGTATGCTTCATCAGTAATATATATGTCCAACTTGCAATCTTTAATAAAAATCCAACTCTATTTTATTGAGCTCTTTGGTGACCTACTCATTATATACCTACACTCTTGGACTTATTAGGCTCAGCTATACTGTAACTAAAGCCTCATCTAAGCTAAGTTTAATGGCATCTCCCTTGTAGGCAATCTTGGAGTTGTTCGATATGTCTATATAATATTGTACAACTTTTATTTCTTGAATTTTAGATTTCTATCCTTGCAATAGGATTATATTAGTTACTTCAGGTCGGTTATTGGCCTAAGAATATGCCACTAAAGTAAAGCGATGCTTGATGTTTAGTTCCATGTAACATTTCAAAAATAACTTAGGACATAATTATGTTATCAGTGAATACAATTTTTTATTAGTTATTATGATTAAGGAAATGCCATACTATTAATAATGTTCTTGCTTAGAAAATTTTCAACTGATCATTTTGTTAAACTAGGGAGTGTTCATCATTGGGTCCTATTTTTCACAGTTGATTTGTTTTGTAGTTTTGGTGTCACGATATTAAGTCAATAGTTAGTACTACATTTTATGTCAACAGCCTAAAGTTCTATTTACTTTTTAAAAACATTTTCATCTTTTATCTCATAGACATCACTGATTTGGTTGGCCATAATTAAATTGCATATTCAATAATTATTAATTTGAATTGCATGTATAATGTACATACTAGATGTTTGCCCCAGTCGTGGGACTCTTTTTTTTTTGGAAAATAAATATTGGATTACTTATAGACAAAAGTTAGGCTCTGCACATACTAGTATATTACAAGATGAGATTAGCTATACATCATAGTAACCCGCGTCAAAGAATCCACCGATGTCTCACGTCTAAGGAAAGAGAAACCTATAAATTTTTTCCAATTATTGCTGCTCTAATCCAATTAATGATCTTGTCCGCTAGTAGATATTGATCCTCCTTTAGGCTGGAAAATTGTCTACAGTTGCATTCCTTCCATAGGAAGTAGATAGTTGTGGCAAATTAGTTTTGTAGAGTATCACATTAAGATTACCTTTTGCGAAGTTCCCGATGGCCCAAGTCAATGTATGTTCCCAAGTAAAAGTGTAACCATTACCTAATATCATGTGCAAAATCCTGCTCCAAACTGATTTCGAGTATCTACATAGAAAAAAGAGATGCTCTATGTCCTCAACTGCTAATGTACATAACATACAAGTTGAATCCACAGATCCGTACCATTGACTTTTAGTCTTGAGTTCGTTTTTAATTGCAAGTCAAGAGATAAAGAAGGCTTTTGGGGTGAATGGAATTAGTCCATAAAAGAGAAGACTAAGATACTTCAATTAACCCTCGTGCAAGGATCTGCTGACATAATTTGTTAGAGAATTTTCCACTCAAATCTGGAGATCAAATGATGGAGTCATCCATCTACACATTATCTAAGTGACGGAAATGTTGAGCTAAATTGTCAAAGCCTCTGAAAGCCTTACTCCATTGACCATTGAAAATTAAAAAAGATACCTTAAGATTAAAAGGAATTTTATTTCTCAAGTGTTGTCCCTGAGGGTCGAGAAAAATGGGGCTCAAGTCAAACCAGAGCCAAAGTTCTTTCCCCATTGCCAATCCTGTGTTTAATGTAAGGATAAACAAAATCATGCATCTTCATCATCTAGTAAGAATCTAAGAAAACTCGCCATAATGTGATACTCATGGATTTGATAAAGCAAACACAGGTAATAGGGGTGAATTGTGTAAAAAAAATTTGGAAGATACTTTAAAAAAGATAATATCCTTATAAACAAAATTAAATTTATAGATAGGAAGGTTTTATCAACTTGAGAAAAAATCCTGTTAATGTTAAAAATAAAAGGATCCTGTTAAGAAAAGGGAGTCTACTAATTGATAGGAGCTTGCTAGCGATCAAAAACAAAAGGAGCCTGTTAATGCTCAAAATGAAAGGAGCCTTTTAATCGATAGGAACCTGTTAACACTCAAAAATGAAAGGAATCTCTTGTGATAGAAAAACAAAAGGACCATATTGTAAAACCGAAGGAGCCTCTTGAAAACACAAACTTATAATGCAAAAATTTAAAAGTTAGGAAGAAAGAAAGAATGATACAATCAATTTATACCGGTTCAACTTATAACAAAGTCTACGTCTAATCCCCAAGTATTCAACTTGAGTATTTCACTATAAAATCCATGCAGTAAATTTTCACGAGCCTCTCTAAGCTCACTAGTATATATTTTTCAAGGTTCTTCATCCTTCCACACTTATAGTGTTTTTAGAAAACTCGAGCACTCAATAAAAAATATATAGAGGATTTAACAGTCTCTCTTAATAGAGTGATTTTACTTTCTAAGGCACAAAGAATTTGATAAGACTTTCAAGAATATTGATGCTAGTAGGATATTTTGCAAGTCTTGTGCATTTTGCAAATGCAGTGACTCTTCCTTAAGTAGACATTTTCCTCAACTAGTTGTTGCTTAATCTGAGATATCTTTTCTTCGGTAGTTAGACGTTAAGAAGAACGTTCTATCAATGCTTCCGGAGCTGATTATTCGAATTCATAAAAAAACCTATGATGTTATGGAACTATTTTTGAATAGGCAAGTTCATAAGGAAGGTTCTTGCAAGAAATGAAGAAATTATCCTATGATTTTATGTCATTTTAAGAATTATATCATTGCCTATATAAGGAAATAAATCTAGTTTGAATTTTGTAATATTATAAAGTTATCATCAAAATCATTAAACATAACCCTTGAGCTAACAAATCTCCCCCTTTTTGATAATGACAAACAATAATATATATTTTTTCAAATTTCAAATAATAATAAAGGATTTTGAAGGACACCTGTAAACTTTATATGTTCTTACTCACAGTTATAAAACGAAGGAGTCTATCATTTGTATATCATAGATTTAAACTTCACAATTTTAACAACATTTCAAGAGCAATCAATTAGTAAAAAATATCATCAATAACAAATATATTATCAAGGTGATTGAAAATATATCACATATTCAAAGTAAGATGCAAGCAATTTGTATCATTAACTATTCTCCTTTTTGTCATTATCAAAAAAAATAAAGGGAAAAATATCTAAAGCATCAAACAATATCATAAGTCATTAAAAAAACAAAGACATTAAGAAACAGAGTCATTAAGAGGATTCATGTAACACCCCATTATCCTAGGGTACGTACCGAGACGCCCGTAGGTCATTCCGACACATAACCTAAGATAACGGAGCGTTACGTGCAATCTCTACAAACTCCACATGGCA
>JAOQMS010032994.1:0-14720 GCA_027563885.1 Erythroxylum longipes | reverse complement strand
TAACAAATTGACATTGAGACCAAAATTCTCTATCTTCTAGTATAATATTACAAACCTCCACTCCAACATTAGGCCTAGTATGCTGAGATGCAATCCACTTATCACTTGTAAACATTTGTCTTAACTCTTTCTTCATCGAAACAAAAGACTAAAGCGATAAGAAATTTACTGCAAATCTTGTCACAGTAGGACGACACAAATTCTTACCATTGGTAAATTCCCTTCTTATCAAATTCAATAACCATTCACAATTATAAATACACTTTGTCACCTTTTTAGCTTTCTGCATAGTCTCATCAATAATAGGAAAATACCTAGTATCTCCTATATCCTCCAGTATTAGGTCAATGCAATGTGCAACACAAGGAGTCCAAAAAAAAGAATTATACGTATTCTGCAACATCTTTCCTACTACTTTATAAGCGGAATCATTGTCAGTAATAAACTGAACAATGTTTTCTATCCCAACTTCGTTCACAACTTCAAAAATATAGAGCCATTGTAGAATAAACCAAAAAATTTATAATAGGCTCTTGTCTCCTATTTGTTTAACTATCACACATGATTAAACATCCATAAGTACCCCACTTCACTCTTCTTTCTGCCAAATAACTTATAATTTCATAAACGAACAACTAAAAAGTTTACCTCTTAAGTCATCAATCGAAGGACCTTTGTATCCTAGACCATAAGAGGCTATTGCATCATTCATAGGTTGATAATAATAAGATTGAGAAGCGTTAAATGATGAACCTGTATCATACCACCATCTAGCTACTACCATATTGACATTGTGAGCCGCATCTCTTGATTGCATTGCACTATGAATTGAAGTTTGAGCTCCAGGAGTTGTTCGTGGTGCAAAGAAACTAGTCACCTGCCTTCTTCTCTTCCTCACATCAAGTTCAAATAGTTCTTCTTAAGCCTGAGATGGAACACTAGCAGTACCACTATCACCACTACCACTACCACCTTCAACATTTCCATAATCAACACGAAAACTAGAAAACGAACTTCCACTACCAATTTCAAAATTCAACCTTTTCCTTCTATCTCTCTCATATTGATAGTAATCAAGCAATGTTTTCATTTGCTACTTCACATCATGGCTTACTTTTTTACAAGGTTCTATATCTCCTTTAACCCCATTTAAATACTTTTTTACAAGGTTCTATATCTCCTTTAACCCCAGTTAAATGCTTCTTCAATTGGGTGATTCCTCTACCTTTCAAATGCTTGTTACAAAACAAGCAAATTGTATGATTCTTCATTCCTGGGACTAATGCAGCATAAGCCCAAGCTGGATCATTATATCTTCCTAAAGTAGTTTGATTAGAAGTAGTTGAACTTCCTTCCATTTATTTGTAACAAAAATATAAAGCTATTAGTTTTGTATGAAATTAATCCTTTATCAGTTTTATCAACAAAATTAGTAATGATATGTAAAGAACCTCCCAAACCATTACCAAATAGTTTTTTTTTACTAATTGTCCTCTTACAATAATTAAGATGAATCAAAAAGGTTAGGGATGATAAAATATTCCACTGTAAATTTGGATAAAATTATTAGAATTAAATTGAAATTTAAAAACTAGTATATGCCTTAAACATTGCAATTAATTATGACTTCTTAAACAAATAATCAAAAATTGATTAAATCTTAAATTTAATAGCTCAAACTTTAGATATATCTAAAGTAGTCAATTCTAATAGTTGCCTTTTTATATGAATACGATGCCATTTGAGCTCTTTCAATTTAGGTTCTTTTTTGTGTATGTTTAGATAAATTATCTTTTCTTCAACTAATGGTAATGTAGTTGCACTTACAACTATATGCCATTTAGCATAGCATGAATGGATCTTCCTTATGAATATGGTGTCATTTAGCAAAGCATGAATGGATCATCTTAATTTTCTGTTTTTATTTTTAATTCTGTTTTTATTTTCAAATTTAGTGAACCAAACATTTAGTGAAATTTAGTGAACCAATTTCAAAAATTCAATGTGAACCAATAAACCAAACCAACCAACAAACCATTACAATTAACTTAACCACAATACATTGCAATATACCATACGACTTTCAATTTTCATGAACCAAACATTTGGCTCTAACAATTTCATTACCAAATACCAACCAAATCAACAACAATTTTCATGTTTTCATTACCAAAACCAAAACCAACGCAACAAATTTCACACGTTCGTGCAAATTTACTAGAAATCCTTCACAAACAATTATGAATAACCAAAAATCCTTCATAACTCCAAGTCTCCAACCCAAACAATTAACCAGAAATCTTCACATTTTCATTCCTCACAACAATACAAACAATTATCAGAAGCATTCTAACAAAAATTAGAAAAAAAAACACACCCAACAAACACAAATTCACAGTTGGATTCACTCTTGGATCGGGTCCAGATCTGGGTATTATTCCCAGATCTTTCGGATGACATGTCTGTGGTCATTAAAGACTGGAGAGCAGAGCCGACAGTGGTTAGTGGCGACAGGCAAAGGAGGTGGTGACCAACGGCAAGTGGAGGAGATGTCAACCTGCGATAGGCAGAGGAGATGATGACCCGCGACAGGCAGAGGAGCAGTTAAGCATGCCAGAGTGCACTGTGAACTGCCGGGAGTGGAGGAGAGGACGACGAGAGCTATAGAGAGAGGAGAGGATGAGTCAGTGAGAGAGAGAGGAAAAACAAAAAATGAGAGCAGACGTAGAGAACAGAAGAGGTCGGGGGTTAGTTAGTAAAAAATTATAGAATTTTACAGATTAGTCCTCCAAGTTTGTAGCTTTCACGATACCGGCCTGGTACTATCCAATATAGCAAGTGCCAGTTGGTACCAGGCGAAAATGCTTGGTACTGGTTGGTACTTGCTGTGGGTACCAAAACCCAACGTACCGTTCCACTTTTTTGCCCAGTACAGTACCTTCTGGTCGGTACCGGTCGGTATGAAATAATATTAATAACTCTGTTTCTAGCCTATATACCATTATAAGGGTTTATTATCGAATGAATTGTCTTGTTTATGAAACATATTAATTCCTTGTGTTAATACTAAGTTTACATTAATCATATCGAAGTTGAAGTATTAATCGATCTAATTAATCACCTACAATTGATTTCAAAACTATGGTACATGGAATTGTTTACACCTTTGAATCAAGAAAATAAGTTCTCGTTGTAACTCCTAGGCTCTTGGAATTTTTCATTGATAAGCCTCACAGATGCTGAATCACAGGTTTCCAACCCATATACTATCTTAGGGGTATATTAATGCCTCAAATCATCCATAACATCTCAAACTCATTCCACATATAGTAAATACTTAGAATATTAAAGAAGAACATAAAAACTCATCAATGATTATAAGAATTAAACAACACCACAAAATCAAGACCTCCTTTGCATTCACAAAAATTCCAAAGGTATTATAATCATATTATTAAAGCAATACATATGGTAAACATTAGTTGGATGGCTAACCTGGATGGATGGATAACTTCAGACCACAACGAAGAAAGATGAGCGATGCTCTTCATCATAATATAGGACCTCTAAAAATGAATATCAAATATTTAATATAATACACTTGTTCTCATATTTGTTAAGAAAATAAGATCAATTGCATTAGTTAAGTTTGATGGCATTTCTCGATCCTTTAATAAAGTTAGCTTTTGGTTTTTCTACTTTAAGTTCATAATTGAACTAAATCCCTTCATGGTTGGTGTTAATTTAGATGATGATTGTATTTTGGTCCTTTTTAATTCTTCTAATATCAATGTCTATAACATTGCATGTGTTATTATGGTATGAGGTTCTTCAACCTCTAGCTTTTAGATATACATACTATAATCGTTTGCATATGGATCCAACCTATGTATCTTAATTCGAATAACTTATAAAAAGACTAGGAGTTTTAAATGGCATCCACACTTAATATGTAACTAACTAGAACTAAATAAAAAACTTAGCAATTGAAATGTTAAACTTCAAATTATTTATCTAAACCATTATTTCACAAAATATAGTATTTCTTGGAAATACAAAGAAAAGACAATACATATAAATAACTACCATACACGCATCAATGTGAATATCCAAATCCTTATCAATATTTCTTGCATACATGAAAACATTAGGAAAGAAATCAATAGTAGACAAAGATTTGGATATTAACAAATTTATCAACTATCCAACAGACAACACAAAAACCCAGTAAATAACAAAATTGAATTACCTCAATTGACACGCAGAAGAAGTCACTGAAGCACATGAAGGAAGGAAGAAGATGACGTGAGTGACCGACGGCGACGAGAAAAGGACGAGCGATGGCAAGGAGAGGAGAAGCTACAAACATACGACAGCAAGGAAGGAGAAAAAATAGAGAAAGAACAAAGGAGAAAACGAGGGGGAAGGTTCGGGGTGAGATTACCCCTGAACAGAGCTGAAATGACATGGTTTTTGATTTTTTAAAATGACTAATCTGAAGTTAACGACAAAGTGGCCAGACCATTGGAAAATCACTGACGGAATACATTACCGTCAGAAAAAAATCGACATTGATTATTAAACCAAGCATTTTTGCGTAAATTTATCGACGACGAGGTTATACCGTCAGAAATTCACTAACGAAAAAAATATTCATTGGTAAATCTTGAAGCTAGTTTATTGAGAAAAGCGTTCTCGCCTAATTTATCGATCGGTGTGACATTTTTGTCGCTATATTTCGTCGAAAAATTTGCCGGTATGTTTTCCCTCCACCTTTATTGACGAAAATTTTGTCCACCACAAAATCAAATTTTTCACGACAGTTTTACTGACGGATATTGATTTTTCATTTCTAATTAGCTACAGTATCTGTTCTGTCGATATGTTTCCATCACTAATTTATGGTTTTCTTGTAGTGTGTTTGATGAACAGGGTTGTTGGAATTGCGGTGCAAAAAATAATGAGCAAAAGGCACAAATGAAGGTTAAGAATGAAGATTCTCCTATAGTAGTGAATGAAGAAACTCCAGCAAGCACTCCCACAAACTCCTTGCAGTCTTCACCAACAACTAGTAACAACGAATCGAATTGAATGGAGTTGGCTCAGCTACGTAGAAGTGAGTGTGAAAAAATTACTGGATGTCGATTTGAAATTAAAGGAGAGATTCCACTAGCCCCTGCAAGCGTCACCCATCGATGATCATTTTGCTCTATTTACTGGTGATCATATTGATTTACAAGAGGCCATGAAGGATGAAGTTTGGAAAAGAGCAATGGAAGAAGAGATAAATACAATCCAACGGAAGAAAACTTGGGAGCTTACTGATTTACCCAGAAATAAACATACAATTGGATTAAAGTGGATCTTCAAAACCAAATATCATATGTATGGGAGGGTTCAAAAGTACAAAGCTAGTTTAGTGGTAATTAAGAGGATATGCTCAACAACAGGAGTTGACTATGAAGAAACTTTCACACAGTGGCCCATTTTGAAATGGCATGAATAATTTAGTAGTTATAGTGCAAAAACAATGTAAGGTGCATCATTTCAATGTTAAATCTACTTTTTGAATGAAGAATTAAAAGAAAAGGTTTGTGTGAGTCAACCACCAGGATTTGAAACAACTGAAGGTGAAAAGGTTTTCCAATTGTGAACGGCTGTTTATGGGCTTAATTAGCAAGCCCCACGTGCTTGGTATAGTAAGATTGATGACTTCTTTCAAAAGAATGGCTTTGAGAGGAGTTTGCATGAACCCCTTTATTTAAAACTACAAGTTACGACTGATTTTGCGATCATAAGCCTTTATATTGATGATATGATCTACGCTAGTTCATAGCTTTTACTTGAGTTTCAAGAATCTATAAGAAAAAATTTTGATATGATCGACTTGGGAGTGTTGATGGCGTGTCAAACCGATCAAAAATAAAATTTATTTCCTACCCCAAAGAATATTAAGAATAATTTAATGATGAGTATGGTCGAACCATAGAGACTGGTGCAGTAATAAGTTACTTGTCAAAACAAACAATAACATAAAATAAATATTGGTTGAGAAGAATTAATAACTAAAAAAACGAATTCAAGAGAGCAATAATTAAAATGAATAATGAAAATGATATGATAAAATATCTAGCCAAGATACTTGTCAGTTCGATAAAATGATTCAATCATAGACTTAAAAGAATAAATTTAAATCTTTCTCATGGACAAAGTTATAACCAAAGGCGTCAGCACACATCAACTAGCCCATTCGTATTTATTAGGTAATCCCGAGTAAAGCTCCGCAGACTACCCCTAACCAAATAGACAATTCCCGAGTTGAGCTCCGCAGAATTTAATTTATGGCAGTAATAAGATCTAATGGACGCTTATCTTACTTACAGAATCGGAAAAGTCGCAGACCATTTAAACTAAATTATTTAATCTCATTAATTTCAAACAAAATTAATTCGCCACTTCGTTAGACAGTAATCACAGAAAACTAATCTAATCGACAGTTTATTGTTACAAAGATCAATCAATTGGCCAGATCAATTAAATAACGCAGCAATAATAAAATCAATAAAGTGCAGAAATTAAACAAACACAAGAGTAGATTTAACGTAATTAAAACAGAGTCCCCCGAATGAAGTTAAACGAACATCAAAGTACCTCGTCTAAATTAAGGGTTTAGCCGCTCATAGCAAGAACAAGAGACATGGTTTTTGTTCAAGTATAAGTTCAAGATGGTCGCTGGTTTCAGCAGAAAAATATGATAAAAACTTAACCTAATGCTTGTTATTCTCTCCTTTTAATAACATCTATCTTTATTTTCTTTGGCCCAGTCAATTTTTCCTTCTTTCCAAGTTTTTTTTGTGTAAACCAGTGGGCCTTTAATTTTGGCGTGTTGGGCCTATCAAATAAAAAATGCAACGTACTGGACATACAGTGGCATCGCAGCATGGCCATGCTGTAGAGTTACGTAGTTTTTCCTCTCAAAACGGCACAAAATCACTGGATTTTCCTTCTACATATTGGCCTTCATCTAAACTAAGTCGCAACTCACTGAATCATACAATGGCAATCGCAATATGGCCATGTTGTAGTTGTCTCCAGCTCAGAATTTCCTTGCATCCAGATTTTTCTCAAAATAGCAGCCAAATCACAGTATAAACGATCTCCTCTCCTAAAATGCACATGAAACACAAACAACCCATAAAAGCAACAAAAATAATAGTATAACATGCAAATATGAACCTAACATAAACTAAAACTATATATGAAAATGCAAGTTAGCAAAATACCCCGCACTTGAATGATGATTGTCCTCAAGCATCTAAAATAATTCAGAAAGTTAAGCATTCAAAATCGAATAAGCATTTATGATCCCACAAGAAGTTTAACCCCAACACTAACATACATCTAACCTGAGAATCAAGCCATCAACCCAACAACATTCTCTAGAAAATAAAACAAATTCACACGCTACTCACCGGGTAGTTCACTCTTTCACTCAATAGTGTTTTAGGTAGGTGTTTACGCTCAAATCATAGCTACAAATTGTCTCTCCATCATTTGACAAAAGGTCAAATCTCCACCACATTTTACGATACAAATCAAGAAGGAATTTAGTATGCTTGTAACAGGGCTTAAAACAAGGTTTTAAATTTATGGAGAGAAACAAAGAACTAAACTTAAACAAAAATATTCCAATTATCTTAAAAGCACTTCACTAGTGCTAACCACTAATTTAATATGTGTCCACTCTCAATAGACCATGGTTGCCTTCGTCCTCCTACTTTTATTCACTTTTGTATTTTTTTCTCGCTGTTGTAACATCAATTTTTTTCTTTTCTTTTCCCCTTTTTTCTCAAAGTCAACAGCAACATTGCAAGGCACATAAATCTAGACAACCACATATACATGTTTACAGCTTATGTTGGACATTTTCACTAATAAAACATATAAAACTGGCACATAAAACTTAAAGTTTAGAATTGTTCCTCTCAAAAGGGTTCAAAAAGTAGTGGCTTCAACAAAAACAGTTTTGGGTAAAATATTGGGTTGAAACAATGAAGAGGTCAAAAGGCTCAAAAAGGGTGAACAAAGGTTTAACTTTAAAGGGTAGGATGTCATGAGAAATTAAAAAAAACAAAGGGCTACACAAAGAAGGCCTTTTATCACTTAAGTACCGACTTGGTGTGGTCTCGACTTGTACACTAATGTCAAATTTTAGCAGTGTAAATTTTGTAGCTATTCACTCACAATAAAGAAAAAGAGTGTTAATGTACTTTTATCGGCTCAAAGACTCACGAGATTATTTATATGGTGCAAATTCGTTTAATTTCCTAAATTATGCTATTGAGTGATAGTTAATTACTCAAAGTAGAAGCACATCACAGCTAAAGCATAACATCAAGTGGGACCCAAATGCATGTTCAATTTAAGAATAAATAACAGTCAAAACCATCTAAATAGGATCAGGGACAAAATCGTAATCCAAGGAAGGGCATATGACAACTCCTAAAAGACAATAAAAAAAACTATTTGATGCATGTCATGCAAATCATGCAGAAAAATGAATACCACATGGGCATACTACGAAGACACATAAAACAACAAAATAAGCATAAATTAAAGTGTGCCCCCACCCCACACTTAAAATTCACATTGTCCTCAATGTGCAATGGACAATGGAAAATTAAACGTGAAATGGGGGCAGAGGTACCGGTCTATGGAGATGGAGGAAACAACGGGGTTTGGTTGCCAAGATAGGAGAATAAGGCAGCCACATTATGCTCCATTTTCTTCAAGAGGCACTCAAGTCGAGACTGACCATGCTCAAGCTCGTCAACACGAGTTGCAAGATCTGCAGGTGGCGAATTGTCAACTCCAACTGAGCCGATATTGGATGGAAAAAATTCAAACTGAAGATCAAGAAGCTCACGAGCTATCTACATCCTGCACAAAGAAGCCATATCCAAAACTTGGGGTCTACGGCCTGGGGTTAGTGTATGTGCGTTATTAGGATCAAAACCAACAAGCTACATTGCTAAATGGGTAATCAATGGTCCAGCAATTAATGCGTGTACAGGGCAACCAATAATATGTTTAAACTGAGTAGCATAAAAATAGCCCAAATTAATCTTGAAATTATTTTCAACACACCAAATCATAAACAACTCAGAAGTAGACAAGAGACGCAAATTATTTAGCTTGCCTAAAAAATTGAATGCCAGAAATCAATGAAAAATGCAATAAACTGTTAGCTTTTAAAGTACTGGCACTGTATGGTTTTGGGTCAGCAGAAAATAAAGCATAGACTTCAGACTCAACAAATATGCAAGGATATTCAAGAAAGGAATTTATATATTCAACACTGGCAATACTGGATTCAGTTTCAAAACCCAAAGCTATATTAAATTGATCTAGAGACAATTCATATTGGTTCATCAACAAACGAAAACACACAGTACCTGCAGCAACAGTATCACTTTCAGCAGCAAAATTGAACTTAAACGAAGTATAGAATTCCCAAATCAGCTTATTGAAAGTGGGCAAATGCACAAGGTGAAAGAAGATATTCATGTTCAGAGCATTAATCATCCTATCAAACTGGGATTCAATATGGAAATATGTTAGCACAGAATTATCCACATACCTCAAATCGCAAATGGTCCGTTTCATTATGTCCTTTAGTTTCTGAACATCCCCTTTTTTTCGAAACCCAAGATTTGTCTTTGCTCCTCTAGTATTCAGCTGGATTATGTTTCCTCCTTTTGATCGATTGTGATGACGACGAGGTTGTTGCTCTGTTTTGACGTCATCGATAGCTTTTGGCGATTCCTCGTCATTGTCCGTGTTGATGGAAGCAGGTGCAGATTGGGAAGTGGTGAGAGGAACTGAAGGTGGGCAGCGCAACCTAGCAAAACGGCGAGGAGGGTTGACCGACATGGAGGGAAGGTTGCGTTCAATTGGGGCTGCCGGAATCTCCATAGATGGCTTATGAGGAGCTTCAGGTTTCGGGCTAAAGATGGGTGACCCATTATCGGAGGCACTTGAGGAAAGGGAAGGGCGGCTGGTGGTTGGTGTAGTTGGTTGAAGGAGGCGTTTGATTTGGGATGGGTGATGGCGTGGCATGGTAACTAAAATGGAGGTGCAAATTGAAGGAGGAGAATCGATGGTGTGGTCAGTAAAATGGGTAGAAAAAAAATGAAGTATGGGTGAAATGGGAGCAAAATGAGTGGGTGACAGGGTGAAGGGCGCCAGAACAAAAAATTCAAACATTAAGTAATATTTACCAAATCACCAGTAAACCTCCCTTCAAATGATATTAATCACCCCACACTTAGTTTTGAGACATAAAGTATAACACCCATGAGCTGATAACCTGCAAGACAACCAAAGAACAAAGAAACAAGGGAAAACATAGGTTGAAATGTAGGAATAATCATTATTTGCCAGTTAGTCGCATGAATTGAGCCACAGTATGACCATGTTACGATTTATAACCTGTATATCGGCAGTCCAGAATTAAGTGATTAAAAGTCCCTGCAATTCACGTTAGCATGCCAATTCATAATTGCACCAAAATAGAGACAAAACAAAATAAAATAAATAGAACAAAAAGATAATAAAAGAAAAATCGAAGATGGGAGAATTAATAAACTTGGGTTGCCTCCCAAAAAGCACGTTTGTTTAATATCGTTAGCTCGACAGGAGCCCCATTCAATCGTAATGAGGTATACTTAAAGAATTTACCTCAACTGAATGGGGCTGAAAACCTTCGTAAAACGGCTTCAATCGCTGACCATTTACTTTGAAGGTTTTCCTAGTGTCCATACTCTGAATATCAACTACTCTATATGGATAAATTTGTGCCACTTCTGGCCAACTTTGAGGTGCTTGTTGGCAAGTTGTTTGTCATGGAAGGCTTTAGTTTTGGCTTTGTAGATGATAGCATTGTTGAATGCATGATTGCGCAGCTCCTCGAGTTCTTGAATCTACAGTTTTCTTTACTGCCCAGCAGCGTCAAAAGCCATATTACACTGCTTGACAGCCCAATATGGTTTATGCTCCATCTCGAATGGCAAGTGACAGGATTTGCCATAAACAAGTCTATAACGAGACATGTTTAATGGCGTTTTATATGCAGTGCAATATGCCCACAGAGCATCGTTTAAGAGGCAGCTCCAATCCTTCCTACTAAAATTCACAGTTTTCTCAAGAATACTCTTCACCTCTCAATTGGACAACTCAACCAACCCATTGGTCTGAGGGTGGTAGGCCATAGAAGTTCGATGCTTAACACCATATTTCTTTAGAAAGCTGCAAACACTCGATTACAAAAATGCACACCTCGATCACTGATAATGGCTTTTGAGGTGCCAAACCTGAAAAAAAATATTAGCTCTGACGAAATCCACAACTATTTTAGAGTCATTAGTGCAGGTAGGTTTCGCCTTAATCTACTTGGACACATAATCGACAGCCAACAAAATATATTGGAAACCAAATGAAGATGGAAACGGTCCCATAAAATCAATCTGCCACACATCAAAAATTTCACAAACAATAACAGGAGATTGTCGCATTTCATTCCTGCGGCTAATGCTACCAGTCATTTGACTTTTATCACATGCTTTACAATATGCGTAAGAATCTCGAAAAATGTCAGGCCAATAGAAACCACACTCAAGTACTTTCCTAGCTATCCTATTAGGGCCAAAATGGACACCACAAGCAGATGCATGACAGAATTCTAAAATAGAGGAAATTTCAGAATCAGGGACACACCTTCGCACGATTTGATCAGAACATATTTTCCAAAGGTATGGGTCATCCCATATGTAAAACCTAGCATCATTCCTCAATTTGTTGCATCTGGAAGGTGTGCAACCGTCTGGATATCCATGTTTGGTTATAAAATTGACAATATCTACATACCAAGGGTTCGGGCATAGCCATGCTATGACTATAGTGAACAATTGTTCATCGGGAAACTCTCCAGTACCAAGCCTATCTTCCCTTGCAGTGTTATTCAGCCTACTCAAATGATCAGCCAGTAGATTCTCTGAATTTTTTTATCCCAAACTTCGATGTTAAATTCTTGTAGTAAGAGAACCAATCTAATCAGCCTCGGTTTTGCATCCTTTTTAGCCATCAACTATTTTCAAGCTGCATGGTCTGAATACACTAAGACTATTGTTCCTAGTAGGTAAGATCAAAATTTCTCTGGAAAGACAACAGCAAAAAGTTCCTTTTCAGTTGTTGAATAATTCTGTTGAGCATTATCCAATGTCTTAGACGCATAATATATCACATGAGAGTCATGAGCTATTCTTTGGCCAAGAACAGCTCCTACAGCATAATTGTTGGCATCATACATAAGCTCAAAAGGAAGATTCTAGTATGGTGGTTTGATGATAGGAGCTGTAACCAATTTTTCTTTTAGCACATCAAAAGCCTTCTGGCAATTTTCATCAAAAATAAACGACACATCTTTTTGCAGCACGTTACTCATTGGTTGAGCTATTTTGGAGAAATCTTTGATGAACTGCCTGTAAAATCCTACATGGCCCAAAAATGAACGTACTTCACGCACACTAGCGGGGTAAGGCAACGAACTAATCACATCAATTTTGGACTTATTAGCCTCAATACCTCTTGCCGAAACCACATGTCCTAAGATAATACCTTGACTAACCATAAAGTGACACTTTTCATAATTAAGCACAAGGTTTTTCTCACACCTTTTCAAAACTTTTCTCAAATTCTCTAAATATGATGTAAAAGAATCTCCATAGACTATGAAGTCATCCACAAAAACTTCAATCACATCCTCAACATAGTCAAAAAAAGATGCTTACCATACACCGCTGAAAAGTTGCTGGAGCGTTGCAGAGGCCAAACGGTATATGTTTGTAGGCAAAAGTGCCAAAAGTACATATGAATGTCGTCTTCTACTGATCCTCAGGCGCCACTGGTATTTGGTGGAAACCTAAATAGCCATCCAAACAACAATAGTGAGACCAACCTACAAGTCGCTCAAGCATCTGATCAATAAATAACAGTAGGAAGTGATCTTTCCGAGTGGCTGCATTTAATTTTATGTAGTCAATACATACTTGCCAGCCATTCTAAACTCTAGTGGGAATCAATTCACCTTGTTTGTTTTCAACAATAGTAATGCTAGTCATTTTCGGAACTACTTATGTTGGGCTCACCCACTTGCTATCTGATATAGCATAGATCACATCAGCATCCAGAAGTTTCAGTATTTCCTTTTTTACAACCTCCATCATAGGTGGATTTAATCGGCGCTGAGGCTGTCTACTGGGTTTACGATCATCCTCTAGCAGTATACGATGCGTGTAGATTGTTGGGATGATCCCTTTAATATCTGCAATTATCCAGCCAATGGCTTCTTTGTTTTCTCTAAGGACTCGGAGAAGGTTTTCTTCCTCTATCTCATTCAATTCACTAGAGATAATTACTGGCAATGTCTTTGCTTCTCCCAAGAACACATATTTTAAATGCGTAGGAAGTGTTTTAAGCTCCAGTATCGGTGGCTGGACAATTTAAGGCAGTAATTTATTGCCACCAATCTGCAGTGGTTGTCGCAGCATGGCCATGCTGTAGTCGGACAACTTTGCCTGTGGTGCCTGTAGGTTATAAACAGCATTAACCATTTCTCTAGGGACTACCCATTCAGTCTCAAGCTCAGCCAACTTTACAAGAGTGATATCATTAGTCAAAGCGACCTACAGAGAATCCTCAACACATAACTGGAGAACTTTCTCGGTCAAGGGATTAATACAATCTACAGCAAAGGTTGTGTGATAATCAACAGGGTGCTTAATAGTGTTATTTATATTAAATATTACTTTTGCACCATCAAACTCTAGAGTTAGAGTTCCCCCATGAACATCTATTTTTGTTCTAGACATACTTAAAAATGGGCATCCTAACAACATCATCCTAGATGCAGGTGACCCTTCATCCTCCATTCTCATTACATAAAAATATGCAGGAAACACAAGATCATCCACCTGCACTAACACATCCTCTAATAATCCCTCAGGGTACCTAATAGTGCGATCAGCTAATGTTAAGATCACACCATCTTGTTTCAGCGGACCAGAGTGAGAAGTGGAATGTTTATTTCCACTTTTTCGAAGAGTTTGAGAGCCTCTTTGTCATTTTGAACTTTCTTTTTCTTAGCCAACGTATGTGGAAACGGTGGCCTTTCTGGGTTAGTAGTCACCATCTCTTCTGTCACAGCTTCCTTTTTAGGTTGAACAGTTGTGACATGGCCATTCTGTACATTCTGCGATCCCCCAGCAGTCTCAATTTCCTTCCCGCTTCGCAAGGTAATTGAACTGACATTTGGTCTGGGATTAATGACAGTGGTTGATGACAATTTTCCTTGATTTTGAGAGGTTGCCAACTGACTAATTTTCCTTGATTTTGAGAGGTTGCCAACTGGTATGTGCCTGGAATCAAAGTTGAGAATACCGTATCGAACTCGGTACTGGATTAAGTTCTGGTACGGTTCTATACCGATACCGGTCAATACCGGGTACCGTTTCGGGTAATTTTTTATATTTATGAAATATTCCCTGAAAGTTTTAAAATTTGCAAAATAGTCCACTGATATATAAAATACTTTACAGGTTTACATCAACCCTGTTTCCAAAAATCATAATAATAAATAATAATCACAATTAATAATTTAATAT